>JAJEKB010013524.1:0-12067 GCA_022393335.1 Macrotrachela quadricornifera
GAGTAAAAACAAAAATGTCCATGCTTTTTTGACCGCGCACTGTATGACTTAGCAATCCTATATTAGAAAAAAAGTAAGAAAAAAACAGATAAGGAAGAAAAGTCTCAGTATGAAAAAAGAAAACATAAATTAAAATTAAAAGAAGAAATATACGAATAAAAAAATACAGGTACACCATGGTTTAAGCAGAAAATAATCGAAGAAGAATGCTCCTGCTTCTTTTTTGTTTCTCTTTTTCGTTCTGGTTGTCTTGTTCTCGACGAAATTCTTCGTCAGTAGCATTCTAATGTTCAACAAGTTCATTAGTTTGCACAAATGCTCTGTTACATTCGTCTTTGTCAATAAGTATCGCCACTCTATTAATTGAAAGGTTTCTGAGAATAGAACAGCGCATAATAAGTCTTCCTCTTTGTATTGAACCATCGAGTCAGATGTTCGATGTGTCGTCATTCATCATCAGAGCTTATTCCAGAAAATCAACGTGAAGTATACATCGCTTCGATCTGTGATTAGTTAGTATTGCTTGCTCTACAAGCAGAAACTAATCTTTCCTAGTATATGTAACATCGATCTTCGGGCGTTCTTTCACATTATAGATGGACTAGAAAATTAAATCTTTGCAGTATTGACTTGGATACATTCTTTTTAGTAGTATGAACTACAAATGGTCTGGATCTTTACGTTAAGTATCTATGACTATGGGATACAGTCCAATACGTTTCGTAAAATGAGCTTGCGCGAACATATCAAAAAGTTTAAGTCTTAATTATGTGGAATAACTCATTGAACGACATGTCAGAAATCCTATAGTAATAAATAATTTGGAATGATAACAGCAATGTGCTAAAAAGTTTTTATGATTCATAGTATTCGAAAATGTGTTTGGCATCAATACGATTTAATTTAGAAATTGTTTTGATTTAAATATAAGCTCATTTCAAAGGCCTATTCTTATATTTTGTTCTAATCTCCTCTATTTATTCGATGAGAAATTGATCTTTAAATATTGGTAGTAAAATCTTTCAAAAATTGAATTAATTAAGTTTTCGATGCCATTACTACTTGCTAAAGAATATGAAGAAGCACTCATTAAAGTCAAAAGTCTAGTAAACATTTTAAGATAAAAAGAGCAACAAGTCATTTATATCATATATTCTTGATATAATTCTTTCTATATAACCAAAAAGAAAAAACAAACATAAGAAAATTTTGTTTTTCTTTTATAAAAATAAAATATAATCGTGAATATAATAAAGATAACGGTGCTTTTGTTTTGACTATAAAAAGAAGCAAAGATAGATTCATCCGAAACACGCACTTATTCATTATTATAGAAGTTCAAGAAATACAAGTTGATCAACAAGAAAACAATCACTAGGTTTTTTAACAAATGCTGTAAGACCTTGAGTGACTTTTGCTTCATCTAAATTTGGATTTGTTTTTTGTGCAGTACGTTGTTTAACTAAATAATCATAAACTTTTTCAAATGTTGATTCACCCAATAATTGAATTGCTTTTCTAAAAGAATATTTTCCATATTAAAATAATTCTAAATAAAATTTTTACATACGTTCGTAATGAATTAATTTTTATATCTTTTGCATATGGACCAAATGCATCACGATTTGGATTATCTTTTAATGTAGCACCTTCTAAAGTGTAAAATAATTTTTATTTTTATACATATAATATAAATAATATTTACCATCATCTATAGATGCATTTAATGAAGTTCTTTGTTTTGTTGCACTACCAATAGTTCTTGATGATGACATAGTTTTTATTTGATTATTAGAATAATTAGCTACATGACGTGGATCAATAGTTCGACTCATTGAATTCATTATTGACCGTTGTGATGCAGACATTGTTCGTTGATTTCTTAATGTTCTTTCATTTGATTCTCTTTCACGTGTTGGACTACGATCATTTGATCGATTATTATTATATTGTGGATCATCTTCATCAACATATCCATCAGCTATTTGTTTATAAGTACCTCGCATTGGAGTTATAGGACGATCATCAAAATTACTACGAACTGCAGTATTAAAAGCACCAGTACGATTATTAACTTTAACTTCATTGGAAAACTGAGTTGAATCTAAAAAAGATTATTGAAGAATATTATATCTTTAATGAAATAATATTTTTGAGAGATTAACAGAATCTATTCATATAAGACAACGCATTTTGACTAGACAAAAACAAAAATTCTACTGTTGAACACTCGCTGCCTACTTTTAGCTAATTCTTAACTATATATATGTTTTGTATTACTGTTATTCTGACTCCTTCTATTTCATAATTAAATGAATACTATGATTTTATAAGATACTGTCTTAATATAAAATTAATTTTGAAGAAAATTTGAACAAATTTCTTTGTTTCTTTTTATATTAATATTTCCTTTAATTAACCAATGAATATTTAATCGTTCATTATAGTTACCTGCAGATGGTCGTGATGGTTTCATCTAAATTGAAGAACTCTAATAAATTAAAAAGTAATATTTATATGAATTTCTTACATTTCCTGAAGTTTTATTTTCACGTGTCATTTGTTGCTTTTGAGCAGCTTCAGCTACATTTGATCGAATTGCTTGACTAAAAATAAGATATCCTATAAAATTTCAATACTTTTATCTTTCATTACCTGAACATTTGTCCACGACCATCAGCATCTTGTAATTTTTTTTCCATCATTGCTTGTCTTGCTGATTTATATGTATTGGCAGGTTTTACAGTTTGTTCTTCTTCTTCTTCTTCTGATTCTTCATTAAGTTGATTCAATGAATTATTACCAGTTTGAACATCATAATCATCATAAATAACGTCATTTTTATTAGATATAGACCAACTTTGGGTTTTCATTTGTCCATAATTTACTGGGATTTGTCTGAAATATAAATTTGAATTAAATCTAAAACAAAACTCAATACTTACAAACGATCATGAATTTCTTTTGAACGAAGATTACCATTAATAGTATTTTCAAGTGGACCAGTTAAATTAGTTCTCTAATTTAATGAATAAAAATAGAATATTTTTGATTATAGTTTATATAATTATTATGAAAAATAATACCGCTCGATGTTTAATTATAAATGGACTTTGCAATAATTGAGCAGCACTAAGTCTATTTTTTGGATCTTTAAGAAACATTCTACGAAACAAAAAAAAAAATTTATGTATCTTTATAAATTGAAGTTATTAGTAAAAATATCTTAAATTTTAATTAGATTTACAATTAAACTTACTTTTTGAGTAAATCATTTAATTCTTTTGAATATGCTTTTGGAAGTTCAGGTGGTTTACCTTCAACAACTTTATATATAACATTCATAAGGCCTTTACCATCAAAAGCATGTTGATAAGTACACATTTCATATAATAAACAACCAACTGACCTAAATAAAATATTCTTAAATCATTATTAATATAAATGAAAAACTTTATTAATATACCAAATATCTGATTTTGATTCATATCCATCATGTTTCATTACCTCAGGTGACATATAATATCTTTAAATAAAATAAAAAATATTCAAATATCATTTAATATGAATTATTTTATATAAACATACGGTGTTCCAGTAAATGTTGTAGCTACATCTATAGTTCCAACTAATATTCTACTTATACCAAAATCTCCAATTTTAATAGTATTAGATTTAAGAAAAATATTTCTTGCTTTTAAATCTCGATGTAATATTCTTGATTTATGCATATATTGTACAGCAATTAATATTTGTATTAACCATTCAACAACTTGATCTTCTTCTAATGTTCGATTTTGTTTTTTTAATTCTTTTATACGTTGATCAAGATCTCCACCTTCACAATATTCTGTTACAATACATAAACAATCATTTTCAAGAAAACTTTCATGAAACTAAATTAATTTTTTAATTTAAATTATTTCTCTTTAAAAAAAAAAACGAAAAACCAATTTTGTTTTACTTTAACAATATATTCATTATTTAATTTTGATAAAAGTTCAGCTTCATGAACACAATCAACTGATTGTTCAGCATCCATTTCACCTAATCGAACAACTTTTAATACTTTTCTAAAAATAAGAAAATTCTAATTATAGATATTTTTTATTTATTTATTATTTACATACAATTCATTTTTTGCTTTTATATCATGAACAAGATAGGCTGTACCAAAATTTCCAGCACCGAGTTTTTTATCAACTTTATAACGTTTGTTATAAAGTTGTAATTCTTCATTTTCAGTCATTTTTATAATAATCTGAAACAAAAGCATTATATTATCAGATATATGCAACAGTAAAAAAAGATATGAAAATCTTGAAATTTAATGATTTAATATACGCGAATATCGTCGTTTATTTTCATAGATTATTTTTGTTGCTTACTATATAATATCGTACTACATAATAACGATATATTGTTTCGTTTTAACTGTTGTTTGAATAACAAATATATATTAAAATAAATCATCGAATGATTCATTTAATGAAACATTACTAAAAATTATCTCTTAAAAGATTTTTTCCAATGTAATTTTTTCTTTGATGAATCTTATACTTGTTTCATCAAAATAAATTGTACGATGCGTTTGTCTTGTTCCATTTCTTCGTTGCTTATTGATAAAAATGTGTTATATTGTTGAAAAAATACTTCATACTGTGATAGTGAAGGTAGAAAAAAAAACAGAAAAAAAGTCATTTCGTATAATGTTGTTGTCATAAGCACTCCGTTTTTTTTTCTGTTCTTACTATTCAAAGATAAAGGACATCTATCGTTGATGAACTCAAGAGTAATAAAATCACTTTAAAATAAAATTCTTTTTTCTTTGATAGCAAAACAATAAAAAATGTTGATTTTATTAAGAAGTAATGAAAACTTTCAATTTCTTGCAATATTAACTGAAATATTTGCTTGCTTTGTTAGAAGCACGAAAGTGTCAGTATTATTTTTAAAAATTAAAATCATATGATTAATCGTATTTATTTGAAAATTAACAGATGATTTTTATTAGCTAATAGATTATTGAAGAAAAAAACAATCTTGTTTTAATACTGAAATAGTAAATATACAAGTATTTTCTTATGACAATCATATTTAAATAAATATTTCATATACTGATAATTGTAAATGTGGTAAGAAATTTTTGCTTATCATCGAAATAAACTTTTTCATTGCTTTATATTGATTAAACTTCATTGTATATCTAGCTGACGTTTAGTGTTGTTAAATTAGATGCAAAGGTTGTTTGTGTAGTGAATTATGTGTTTGTATTTTCTTTTATGCCATGAAAGGTCTGACAAGTATCCAGCATAAACAGCAAGACAGATCTGGCCGTACATGATGAAGTGAAACAATGGAGCGTTACTAAAAACTTTTACGCCCTAATCAAGAAAGAAAAGTAAAAAGAAAAAGAATTGAAGCTATTAAGGAAAGAGAATATTATTTGAAAACTAGTCATAAATGTATGGTTGAAAAGCTTGTCAAAGAAACGGACGATGAATATTGCATTCCGCTTTGATAAAACTGCAGTACAATTGAAATAAATAATGTCCTTATTTTCCTCTATTTCTTGAACATTGATTAGAAGAGTAAATGGTTAATATTTCACTTTGTTGGCTCACAGTTTTGATTTTCTATCTCTTCATCATCATTTAAACAAACCAAGTTCATATTCTAACAATACTATTTATGGATAACTATAGATTTTTGTATGATATATAGTTTTATAAAAGGATCTTAGTCTATCGTCAGATAGACGTGCCAATAAAAGCAAGTCATTATCCTACTAAATTTCATTCTAGACCGTAAATAATTGTATTAAAAACAAGTCAATATTCTGATGTCGGTAGAAAGAATGAATTAGTGTTAATAACTTCAAAACATTCGAATGAATAATGTAATAAGTATATGGCATACTTACATTGATTCAACACAATGATGTGTATATTCTATATGTTGAATATTCCATCAGACTGGTTAACATCTATTTGTTCATGGGCTGTTTTTTGGTTCATTGATGTTAGTTGCCAGAATCTATGAGAAGTATATCAAGACTATGCTTGTTTTATGTACAATAGATGTGTTTACTGATAAAATGTTGAAAGATAATTGAATTGCTATTTGTGTCTCATTTCGAGATATAACTCATTGAACTAATCTGGATATGCTTTTTCAACAAGTCGACACTGAAATAAATCCATTTGAAATAGTCTTTATTATTCAAGAAAAAAATTCTTCTTCAAATCCAGAATATTCTATTCAAAGATTTGCTTCAAAATAATGGATTTAGTGAATGTGATCATGCAACATGTAATAATTCAATTACGAAAATTGTCTATCACTCTAATGCAATGCACTTCTTGTTGAACAATATCAATTAGATTTGTTGAGTAACAAATAAAGTTTAGAATATGAATATACATCATAATAATGGTTATTTCTTTATTTAGTCTAAAATATATACTATGTAGACAGCACTATAAATAATTTACTGCATATTTATCAGATAGGATACTTTGTCAGAATTAGTATCAGTTGAAGTAAAATTCCATGTGCTTGCTGTATATCTACGAGGAAACTCCACCAACTGATTATATAAAAGCTTTAAGCCTCATCTTTACACTGCAAATAGGGCTTATTAAGACTAGATGAATCCTGAAATAATTTCCTTGAATTGATCCATTTAGATAAGATATGAACATTTCAAGTTTAGAATCGAAAATGTAGTTAGATTGCCTGCTGTCCATAAATTACAATACAAACATGTGTCGAAAGACAAATTTATCTTTCAAAATGCTTATTGATTGAAGTGTTTAACGCATTTCTCATAAATCATCCTCAGAGCGGTGTAGACATGCCTAAAACCATTTTATTCATTAGTGTAATAGATGGAAAAACTAAAACGAACAATGAAATTGTTAGCACAATTGAAACACGACTTGTTAGTTTTTTAACGTAATAGTTTAGTAAATGTGATAACTGACGGAAAAATGATCGAGACACAGGTTTTTTCGACATCAACTACACATGATGAAAGGCGATCGATCGCATGACTCTCCGTTACCATTGTTTCAATCAAAAGAAAAACAAATTTCCATGATGGTTTGAAATAAACGACACTGTTAGTGTTGATCATGTTGGTGTTTTCGTTTTTATTATTTTATCGACGGACAAACTTGTTAATATATTTAATAATGATAAGAGACATTTCTAAAGAATCGAAAGATATAAAACGAAACAATCTAGGAAGATAGTACAGGCAAACGCAGGATGTTTCAGCACAGAATAACGTTAGTAATATTTCTATAAAGACTTTCTTTATTCTCGCTTTTTTTTTATCACTTCTGACTCTGAGTGAAAACCAAAGAAACACAGTACAACTGACAAGGCACGCAAACGAAATAGCAGCTACAGACAATTGAGGAATGTATATGATCATATATGAAATAATCTTATCGTTATAAAAAATTATTATTTGATGCTTCTTCTATGTAGTAATTAGATCATCAAATAAACATTACAGCATAATTCTTTCAACAGCTCCACGATTTATCGATGAGCGTTTCAACAATAAATTCTGTCTTGATATATATCAATATTGTAATTCATGGACAACAGACAATCTATCTACATTTTCGATCCTAAACTTGAAATGTTCATAACTTAGCCAAATAGGCTAATTCAAAAAAATTCTTTTAGGATTCATCTAGTCTCACTAAGCCGTACTTATAATATAAATATGAAACTTAAAGCTTTTAATCAGTTGGTGAAGTTCTCTCACAAGAAGCATAGCTTTAATTACATATATTGTATCAAAATAAAAATGTGTTTTTATTGTTTATTAAACAATATATATATGTTAGAAAATATCGTAACAATAAATATTCCAAGACATAGTCATCAATTTTATTTTTATACATATATGATTTTAACATCTTATTGTTATATTTTGACACATCTATGAATAATTGTTTTGATATGAGAAGAATATGATCGTATTATTAAAAGACATTTAAAATATAAACGTATACATATTTACTTATTGATTTAACTGTTTATTTTTTTATTGTGTGTTCTTCATTCCACTCAAAGATGTCTTTTTTTTCTTTTATATTCATCATATCTTAATCTTTTTTTCATTACTATAGGCATCTGTTTGCTAATAGCATTTATTTTAAATATTAGATATGCAGCCATCATCAATCTACTTTGATAATACACCTATAGTTAAAATACATCATGTGAAAGTATAGACATCAGATATCAACTAGTAAATTTAATAGATTTTCCAACGTTTTTCGATCAATTAGGTCTACGAAAATCGATTAAAAAATTTGCAATAAGAGAACACAAACTTCTTCTAAGACAGAAGCTCGAACATTCAAATATAAAAGCGAAATAAAAACTAATTCTATTAATCTGCTAGTGCTAGAGACAGACAATGCTTCCAAAAAAATGAGTTAAGTCAATATAAAAAACTAACCCTAATTTAGAATATTATGAGCAAATTGTTCTACTTACTCAACTAATTTTACCTGTCTTTAGAGCATATCTAAAATTTCATTTTCGTCCTAACTCTCACTAATCATCATTCTCAGCCCGATCTTCAGCTTCAAAACACACTCCCCAATTCGAACTTCTGTTTAAGAGAAAGATTTTGTTCTTTTATTACAATTTTTTGATCATTCTTCGGTCAACTAATGTTCACTTTTCCCAAAAATTGAAATAAAATAAACAATTTAAATAAGTCTTTTTTGTACTTCTGCATATATCAAGTCTACAAAAATATGCATTTTCTTCCTTGATTATTTTAGCTTAATTTAAAAATTCTTATCTTTCATATTTTGCTTTGATTTTAATCAAAACAATTTTCTCTATCCTAAATAGAAAACAAACAGGTAGATTATTTATCAAAAAAACTTCAATTACATTAACAGTACATTCTCTATGTCAGTTACTACTGACATCTATTGTATAAATGTCAGTTTTGTTATGTGATTTGTTCTATACCTAATCGATTCTTTGTTCTTCATATCTTAAACATATATAGATTCATTTTATTATTTCATAAAAAATACGAAATGTCTTTATTATCAACAAATGACAAAATATCAACAATTCTTGCTAAACCTACTAAAACATCAAATGATTTACAACAAATAATTGATGAATGGCATGAAGATTTATTAAAAAATGAAAATAATCTTCTAAAATATGCAAATCATTTAAATGAAAAACAACAATTACTTAATAAAACAACTCAATCATTTATTCAAACTCAAGATTTACTTACAAATATTGAAGAAAATTTAGAACAATTTAAAATATCAATTGAAACATTAACTAAATATAATAATGAATTAGAAAATAATGTTGAAAAATTAAATATTGAAAGTAAAAATTTTTTACCAAATATTCCATCAAATATAAAAACTGAACAAGATCGTACAATAACTTATGAACTTATGGAATCAGTTGATAATCATTTAAATGACCTTGAACAAACAATGAAAAAACTTAATAATAGTCTTCAAATAAATACAGATAATTCAATTATAAAAACAACAAACGATTTACAAACATGTTTTCATGATATTAATAAACTTCAAGAAACAATTAAACAAATAAAATTATAAAATATATATATTTTTTTTTCTTCATTATATTCTAGATGAATTTTCCTACTATAACTACAACTACAACTGCTTCATTAACAATTCCAACAACAAGTGCAACAACAACAACAACTACTACTACTACAGAAAATAAACCAGTAACACGTACATATCGTGATTTTGAACGTTTATTACAAAAATGGCAAAATGATTTCGATACAAAACATCGTTTATCATATGAAAATTTATCACAATCAGTACGACAACGTGATATTGATTTATCAACATATCGTGAAACATTACAAACAATTCAACGTGATATAAATCATATGCAATTTCAACAAAATCATTTACAAGATGAATTAAAATTATTAGGTACACATGAAAAAGAATTAATAGGAAATTTAGATCGTTTAGAAAATGATATTTTACAATTACCACCATTACAACAAGATGTTTATACAATTCAACAGCAAAATTTGTATTTAAATCAAAACTTACCATTAACATTTAATGAACGTATGAAAAATTTTCAATTAATGGAACAATTAGATTCATTAGTTAAATGTTCAACAAAAGATTTACAAGAAGTTGTTGATAAAATGAACGAACAAGATGATGATAATGATAATGAAACAGATTTAACAATAAATCAAAATCTTGATTCAACTATTGTTAATGAACAAAATATAAAACAATTAACTAAAACATTAGACTCATGTTTTAAAATGTTAAATTTTATTGATACTAATGTTACAGATATTGAAAATAAAGTTACACAATCAACTCAACGTTTATTTAATTCATAAACTTTATTTTCTTTTTGTCTTTCTCATGTTTAAATAAAATTTTTGATTTAATAACGATTTTGTTTTTAATCAATAACATTTTCATTGCATGTTAGAAAAATCGTTATTAATATCTTTTTCTTTAGATTATTTCTCATTGAGTATTATTTTCATTACAAATATTCTGTAAGTTATATTTGTAAAATATATACATTTTTTTAACTCATCTTTTCAATACATTCAAAATAGTATAAATTCTATTCCATAAAGTAATACCAGCATAATTTCTTTCCATGAAAACTAGTAATATATATATTTATAAAAAAAATAAACAATTTAGTAATTTTTATTAATTATTATACAGTAGTGTTCAAAATTATAGATTCACCTCTCTAAAGGATCCCGCTGGATAAGGGTCAAAATCTATCACCCTTTTCCGTTCAAGTTTAATAAACTAGAATGATAGAGCATGAAATTCTGTACATTTATTTTTTTCTTGTTGAATGCAAAAAAAGTATTCAAGCATAAATAGTTATCGAGGTATATATTATCTTGAGCTATTTTACATAATAACTATGGTATCCATAGTTTTTTCTTTTGTAAATCTAGTATGAAAGGTAATAATGGAGATCGCACAGTGGGCAATTTCTATAAGGCATGTGGACATGACTTATTTCATGTTACAATCTCAATTTATCCACAGAAATTCTAATTTCTACTCTTCAGAAATAGTTACTGATGAAAAAAAGCGAAATCCAAAAAAAAGAATTTTTTAATGAAAAATCCTTGAGGGGGACCCTTACCCTAATTTTTTGTCAAAATTTTTTTTATTTGAAAAGCTAACAAATCATACATCATTCGATGCAGTTTTGTGCGCTGATTCTAAATATGATATTTGTATTGAATAAAAACTTTTCTTAGTCGAGAAAAATATGAAATACTTGAAAAACCATGCTTTTTTCAAAAATCTCTTGTAGGGTCCAAGAACATTTGCGCTAATTTGCGCTAACTGTGGTGATAGAGGGCATATGGGAGAACATTCTGACAAAGTTTGAATAAGTTTCAAATTGAGCGTTGGAGAGCGCACTCATTTTACTAATATAGCCGTTTGGAAAAGCACTGTGGAAAAAAACAAAATTTTTTTCTAAGAAATCTTCAGTAGTAATTGATCACTTTTTTTATTCATTAGTAGCGGATATTATGCAAAAATATGCGAAAATCAGTAGCGCACATAATGCAAATGTATACTATATATTATTTTTAATTGTCACCTCAGTGGATTCTGAATAAAAAATGTGTATTATATAGATGGTGCTATTTTCAGGCTGATTTTTAATTACTTGATTTTCCACTCTGTTTGAACTTTGTAGAAAAAATTTTAACGCCATTAAGTAGCCCATAGTTCGAAGTATATGTAGCACTATTTGAATCTTGCAAAAGTACACTTTCGATTTTTCACCAAATGTCCACTTGCTTGGCCACTGTGGATCGACTTAGATTTTCATGCTCTACAAAATGATATATTGAACATATTTTCTTATAACCTCTTCCTTGAAGTATGCTGAGGTAAACAGATGTGATCTATATCATTATCATAGTATATAGAGAAGTCTTTATATTTTTGCAGGGTACTATTGCATTTAAAAATTCAATGTACATAAA
>JAJEKB010013525.1:0-15997 GCA_022393335.1 Macrotrachela quadricornifera
TTCATTTTCAAAACTTTTCAAAATATTGAATATTTTATTTTTTTTTTGTTTCATTCTATCTGTCACCGTTTAGCAGCTAGTTGTCAATGTTTATTCGATAAGGGAGTCAATTTTCTCTTACCCAATTAGTGCAAGCATATACACAATCCCAACATTGTTTCTTTCTCTTCTCTTTCCTTATTTATAAATATCTTTTCTATTTGATATTATAACATCATTAAATAAAACTAAACATAATAAGATAAAATGATGAATATCGAAGGATCATCTGTACTTCCAAGTATTGATTCATTTCAATTTCATATACCATTAACATCAACACCAAAACGAACAAATAAATCTTATAATCCACAACCATTATCATCAACTTTATCAGTATCATATGATACATGTGAACAATTTGAATTATCAATTTCAGCAATTACTTCAATTCAAAGATCACCTATGTTATCATCAAATCAAAAAGAATATCGATTAAATCGTCGTCGACGTACTCATCTATATCCATCTACCATTATTAAACGTATTGAATTAAAATATTTATTATATTCAACTCGTGCAATGAAACATAATAAACAACGTCAATATACAGATACTGAAATGAAAATTTATGTTGTATAATTAGACTAATATTATCTAATTTTTATTTATTGTAAACATTTAATTAACTTCGTTATTCTTTCAAATATAATCTTATGAAAAAAGAAAAAGACTCATTCACCTGACATCCTACATTTGATCTCATATTTGATTAATAGGTAGAGTGCATAGAAACCTGAAAAGGATTTATGCCATAATCGTTTAATTCTAAAGAAACATGAATAATAAGGTTCATTAGGAATCGGAAGTATTATAAATGCTATGAATTTTTGTTTTCTTTTTAATATTGAAATAAAATAATATTTTTATAGAATGAAAATTCCGTTTTTTTTTTTATAAATTTATCTTATATATAATTTTTTATTGTCGAAATATTAATCATATTTGAGATAATTATGCACAAATTGAGAAGAGAAAAATTTTCTACTCTTCATTTTCAGTAATAATTTCGCATACCTGTGTGAAATAACGGTGATATATTTAAATTATTTTTTTCAATCATATACAAATAATTGAAAGAAAATGTCCTGAAAGTAAAAACTATCGAAATACTTATATTTATACAGCTTCAATGTATATTTTCGTCAGAACTACATGAATCATATGTGGAAGCAATCATATGCCATGCACTTATGCATGAATAGTGTGTGTATGTGTTAAAAATGTATTAATAGTACTTCGATATTTTTTCTTTCTACCAAATTTCTATATACCACTTTTTTTTCTATTCAGTTCGTCTATGGTTTCTTCAGATATATAAAATGTGCTAAATAACACGAAATAATACAAATACGAAATGATATTTTGTTTCGTTTCTCTATGCATTTATTTTTTATTTTCTTCTTTAATGAAGTGTAAGTGCTATCGATCTCTATTTGCAGTTATTCTTCATTCTAACAATACACAAAACAAAATTGATAAGAAGCTTTGAATTTTCATTCATCAAATCATATACGATTAATAATTTTATAGCAAGAAATCACATATAAGGTAAGATTAAAAAAAAAATTTCAACGTATCAAAATATTCGTTTATATAGATATTAATAAAATAAAGTTGATAGGAAATATAATACTTATCATTTCTAAAAAAATTTTATTACGTTTGTTTCTTAAAACAAAATGATAATAAATACTAATCGTTTATAGGATTTTTTAGTTATTCTATATATTCTATCTATGAAGAAAATATGAACGTAGAGGAATATTTTCATTTGAATTAGTCCACTTGTTAGATAGAACAAAACGAATAGAATGTTTTATTAGAACTATAATTGATTGAATCATTGCTATTCAAAAGAGAACTGCTTCATATTTTTGGAATGATCTAGATGAATATCTGATAGGTATACTTCAATCGAAAACGCTGTAAATATTATGAGAGAAGGTTGTCAAATGAGTATGAAAAGAAAAATATATTCAAATCAATAGAGTAGACAGATAAGGATACAGATATGTAATAAGAGATTCTACAGAAATCGAATGTAACTAGAGAGAAGACTTCATCCATATGTCTATTTCCTTTATATACTCTATCGTCTCAATGTACGCTTTTTATTTTACAAAAATACGATAGTCTATTCCGCAAAAATTTCGTCTGAAACTTCTTATTTAGTCCTACTAATACATCACATATGATATATCATATTTCATTTTTCTCTTACGAAAAGCTTAACTTTATCAATGCATTGTATCATATTTTTATTTTCAAAAATAATTTGAAAAATAAAGCTTAAACGGCTTATAATGCTCTATATATAATATATTAACAGACTGTAAAAAGCCCTAAATATTTCTATTCTCAATATAATTTAACTAAAATCAAGAACGATTCTTTTTTATTCACTCTTATTTCTTCAGATTTTGTAAGCTAAAAGTACAATGGCAAAGATTAACCAAATTTTAATTTTATCCTTTTTGGCTTTGGTCATCCGAATGAACAATGCTAAACCTAGTACTGAAAAAGGTAAGTATTGTAATTTATAATATTTTATGAATAAGAAAATTTATTTCAATGATATATTTTCTTACTAAGTCATTACATTTTATTTCGATAAAACATTAATTTCCTACGGAAATATTTTAGTAATTGAATATTTTCTATATATAGTCTTCATGGATAAACTGTGCGGACAAACGATAAACCTCAATGGTGATGATAAACCTGGTACATGGTTTCAATTAACAGACAGTAGCAAATATAAGTCTAATATGAAATGTGATTTAACATTTCAAGCTCCTCAACAAACACAACGATTTGTTGTTACTGTAGAAAAAATGGACATTAGTGATTGTCCAAATGATTTATTACAAATCTATGATGGTACAACATTACTTAATAAAGATACCAAACAACAGTGTGGTAAACAATCTCAATTCACCTTTACCGTATGATGTTCAATGATCTTTTATTAAAATTTAAACATTATTTTTCATATATTTTTAGAGTACATCACCAAAAGTAACATTTAAATTTAGCAGTAATGCAAATGTTGAATCATATGGTTTTCAAGTAGCAATTGCACTTCATTTTCCTAGTAAAATTCTTTTTACATTTTATGATTTACTTTATCTTTTATTGTTTTTTTATTCAGCTGTTGCACAATGTCCTCAAGCTCTCGGTTTTTGGCTCTGTAAAAATAAGAATTGCATTTCTAAAAAACTTCAATGTGATGGACATGATCATTGTGGTGATGGTACAGATGAATTAACATGCAGTGTGATTGGCAAAAAATAACTTAAAACATATAGGAACTCGTTGAGTTTTTGCGATATAACATCTTTAATAAAATGATACTTCATAACTAACTGTCATCATATTTTTAAAAAAAAACAAAAAAGCCTAAAGATGTAAAATTCATAATGGCAAACAAAAAAAAATAAGTTATTTAACAACAAAAATAAAAATATAAGATTCTTAATATTATATTGGTTGTTCACCAACATCAATTAAAAACCGAGTATATAGATGATAAAAAGTTGTATTAAGTAATTTATATTTTACATTATTAACACCATCAGAATCAATACGAGTATGTGCTGTACGTAATACTTTCATACGAGCTGGATTCAATTTTTCATGTGTATGTTTTAACATTTTATAACGTGCTATTGATGCCGGTGGTCGTTCAAGAGTTAAATTTTTATTAATAATACGTTTATACATATCATCATCTTCACCTCCCCAACCCCAATAATTCGTTGAATAACCATTAACAAGTATATAATGTTCACGGCGCATTGCTAAAAGAAAAAGAAAATCTTATCTCCGGTCTTTCGTACCACGGAAATTAATATGTAAATAATATAAATTGAGAGTATTAGATATAATAAAAAGCTTTTCAAAAGAAAAAAGACTAGAATATTTTTTATGATGAAGTATCATATACGAATTGGATAGAAATTAAAAATATTTAATTCTGTTTATGTTTCTCGAATACAATATTAGAAATTAATATTTTGTGTTACTCAAGATAAATTAAATCAAACTATAAACTATATAATCTAGAAAAAAAAGTATTTAAATATATTTTTTTGTATATAATTTATTCATTTTTCCTATATTGATTTAATTTAGAATTAAAGTAATGTAATACAATTCATATATATATATAAACTATCCACTCGACTTTCTAGTATGTACTTCAGGTTATTAAATTTTGTATATATATGAGAATTACTAGTCAAGAATGTTCCAATTTGATTTTTTCCCTAGAATCTTAATAAAACATCGGAGCAATATATTTCTTTTTATTAAATATACTTCACCTGTTAAAATAGTACATATCTACCCGCGAAGCCCCATAGAGTGACGAAAATTATGTGTTTCAAATAGTTTTTTGATATGATATAGATTTCATGTAGACTTTTTCTCATTATTTACTTATCATATGGAGAATTTCTATGAATTTTCCAATGAAAATCGAAACATTCATAACTGATAATTCTCATCTATACATATATGTATGAATCAGTAATACTGAATAATGTATGTACATATGTATTTTAATCTTAATGAAAGACGAAGATTATTAGTTTCTTTTTACAGAAAATTGGATTTTTATTTATAATTTTGAACTCTTAAAAGAAAAAAAACAATGATCAAATGTTCATCAATAATTTGTATACTGCCGTTC
Source organism: Macrotrachela quadricornifera (assembly GCA_022393335.1). NCBI lineage: Eukaryota > Metazoa > Rotifera > Eurotatoria > Philodinida > Philodinidae > Macrotrachela > Macrotrachela quadricornifera. Next base: position 4,736 of record JAJEKB010013525.1, read on the forward strand.
TCAGTATGTCTATTATAATTATAATAATTATAGTCTTTATAGTTGTCATGTTACTATATAATCTGATTTTCTTTTAGGTTAAAGATCTATTATCTTCATTTTTATAAATGATGAATAAAAAAGAAAAATTTTTCAAGTATTTTATTAAACAATTATATTTTCCTTACCTAAAACTCCACCAACAAGTTGTTGATAAGGTAAATAAAATTGAAATTTATCAATAGCAACACTTAAATGACGTGGATATGTTGGACATGTATACATATTTCTATCATCAATTGATAGTAAATCCACATCATGCATAATAAAACATTGTGTATTAGGTTCAATATTTAAAATTTCTTTAAAGCATCCATTCATAACAATACCTTTATTAAATGTTTTATGATATGCTTGTTCACATACATATATTCGATAATCTAATTGTTGTCGTTGTAAAATAGTATGTATATGAAAAATAAAATGTTCTAAAATTTCCCAACGATTACGATATGGTACAATAATAGCAACTTTATGACGAGCTAAACATATTTTTGGATGATAATAACCACCAAATTGTACTCTCGAATGATATGATGATATATTTAAAAGAGAAAAGTTTTTTGGTGGTGATTCAATAATTAATGGACCTTGTAAATCAGGTGGTACAGGTGGACAATACATTAATGAATGATTTTTATGATTTGATACTGATATATAATTAATAAATGATTGTAAAAATGTTTGATAAGTACCTTCAAATGAATCATATTTATTCTTTGATATATTTATTTGATAATTTTGTTTAATAGGAAATAATGATGTTTGGATATATTCATTATTATTATTATTATTGTTATTATTATTATTATTAGTATTAGTATTTGAAAAAGAACGACGAACAATATACATAATATTTAAAATACTTGTGAAAAACATTAAAAAAGTGCATATTATGCACAATTTATAAATATGATCGTGTTGATGGAAGGCAACCATTGATTAATATAAAATAAATAATCATTTGTATATGAGATTTATTTTAGAAAACATGTTTATATGAATAATTAACGGTTGATGATAAAGAAATGAAAAAAAGAAAAGAAACATTTGACAATCTTCTTTATTTGATAAATGAGAATGACATGAGTTAAAAGAAAACGACTTGCTTTCTATTTCTATGGATAAAAAAAAAAGGAAGAAGAGTTGCGCATGCAGATGTAAAACGCATGAAAAAAAAAAGAGTGCAATCCGTTTTTTTTTCTCGACTGTTGTCTGTCTATCTGATGCGTTAGAACTAATATTTCTGTCTTAGCTCAATTTTTTGTCGCTTTCTCCTCCTATAATGATTCTATGCGTGTCTTATTAAATTCTTTTTCTTTAGAAAAAAAAATGAGAATGGAAAGACTAGTAAGGAAGAAAAAATATTGAAGATGTGTTTCTTAACAAGATTTTGATTATAGAAAATATGAAAGATGTTGATATCCTTTATTTATGTATACTTATTCAACTAATAAATAATATATTCTTTAATATTACCATTAATCGAACACATGTATTTAGATCCCTCTTACAGAATTAACATAGTACAACAAAAATAAGTAAAGAGAAATATAATGAAGATAATATATACCATTTAATATTTTTCAATTAATTGATTAGGAAATTTTTAATATTGTAGCAAATAATTATTGTAATCTATTCAATGAAAATAGAAGTAGTGATGCAAAACGAGAGAAAAGAATCAATACAAAATAATTTTTGGTTCTTACTAACTGAATGTATTGTTCAAAGGTTCTCTGATATAACAATAGAATATAGACTATTTACTGTAGATACAGGTAGTTTTGCTTATAAGTATACAATTTAAATGTGTTTCTTCATATTATACGATGGACAAATATGTCTCGGTATATATCATTTAATTCAACACTGAGAAGAGATATAAATTTGAGAGAGAAAAATAAATAAATCAAAAAGCATAAGAATATAAAATGGATTCATATTTCACTCATAAGACATTTGATCGTCGTGACAAAATATACCTATACAGAATCGTATCAATTTCTAACCACATATGTATAAAATGTTCTGTTGTGTCTGTAAAAAAAAAGAAAGTAATTTGAATAATGAAAAATGTCAAGTATATTTGTCTTCTTCGTTCAAAATCGTATTCGAGGTGATACTTTCGTATAAATATATTCTTTGATAACGTGAAGGAATAAAAATGATTTCCCAGTACGCAAACGTATGCGTCATTTTAATATATGATACGTAAGCAAATTAAAACAAAAATATCCTTTAATTAGCTGTTTTCTCCACTAAGTGTGTTTTTTCTACACATATTTACAATTAAAATAAACAAATCTACGGAATTAGTTTTGCCGTGCTCATAACATGTTAATAATTGAACACAAAAACTGCGGAAAAATATGACATGCATAAATTAATCTGTAGACAAGACAATCGTGAATAATGATGTATTTTTATAACTTATATATCACATCAATCACTTAAATACAAATATTATCATGATTTTATTTCTTAGTTATTATCATATTGTATAAAAAAAAATAATTATACAAAATAAAAAATATTCATCTTTATCTAATTGAGAAAATGTTAATACTCATATTTCAAGATTATTTATTACAATGTCGAGTCATTTGCATCGAATAATATTAATCATTAATAATTCTCGATGTACGCTTTGTTACTACATCAAATATTCATTTGTGTTTCAATATTGTTTCATTCAAATATGCCTAAGAAAAAAAAATTATAAATATAATGATTACTAGAATATATGTAACAGATACCACTCTAAATCTAATAGAACATTGTATAGACAATTGTCAACATAATAGTCACTACTAGTGTACCATAAAATATTAACATCATTTACAATAATTAACTTTTCAGTTATTTGTTCTAACGTGTCAAATTACGAAACCATTTATTTATATTTCAGGATCTATTAGTTTTGATGAATTGGGTCTGACGTAAACTTAACATAAATAATAATAATTAGTAATCATATTAGAAATTAATGAAAAAAAAATATACAATGGATTTTACTAGAAAATCCCTTCTGAAATTTTTTTCTAATTGTTAAATGAAAGCTCCAAAATGGAGACTATGAGTGGATTTCATCCTACTAAAAATGTTTCATGTCAATGATACTACTATTTATAGATTTTTACTTCTATGATCATACATAAATAATTAATCCCTAGTTGATTACACATATAAAATACGATTGTTCTTTTTTTTTCCATATTTTTTTTTATACTGATTCAATCCATTAGAATGTATACTATACATTTTGATTCATTCTTCTGTTATAGATTAATTGCTCATACTAAGGTAATTTTTTGCATTTTTCCGAATTTCAATATATTATTTTTTTTAAGAATTGATCATAAAGGCATTATAATATTCTATTCAAAAAAAAGTAGAAAAAAAAGAATAGTTCTGATAGTATCTTTATTCAGCTAGTATATATTGAACATGCAAGTAAAGTCTCTGGCACATCAGAAGGCATGAGGACTTCTAATATGTCACTCTTATAAGCTAGACTTTCAGTAGTCATAAGAGCAATTTCTATTTTCTATCTTTTCTTATCAAATATATTGTTAATATGTGAATTTATTTGATTTATTTTATGTTTATACAATGAAAGAGAAACAGATATTATTTCAATGAACAAAAGGACACACTTGTAAGTGAGAAGAGTGTCCTTAAAACAATATCGTCAATCGTACTCTAAAATCAGTAATGTACTCGAAAATAGTATACGAATCTCTGATTTCAAAGTGTATATACTATCTATAGGATATTTGTGGTCGTTATTGTAAAAATATTTATTTGCTTCTCGTTCTGTACAAGACGTCTTGAATGACAATATGTAATGAAAAATTCTGTTTGTCATCAATCTTCTTAGGTTTCGTTGGCAGAGTATTCAAATAAAAGATATTTATTGTAACTTTTACAAGAATATATCATCAAAGGTATTAATTTTATGTAAAGAAACAAAAATATTTTTGTCTAGAAAATTATATCAATCCATGTCATAACAATGTACACTTTTGCAGGAGCAAGTGTACATCAAAAGTCACCAAAGATGGTATGACTCTCGATCGTTATCTAAAAGAGTAAAAGAGAAATACGACAGATAAATAAGTATTTATAGTTGAAATTAGTTAAAAAAATAAAACAATGTTTCCAATGGAGTTGAAATGAATGGAAAAGGTATCGATTAGAAAAGACTATTTAAACAATCCAATTCATATAGTCAACGTTTTATTCAATAATCCAAAAAACTCAGGTTTAATAAATGTGTGTTTTTAAAAAATGTCCTTCGAATTACTTAGCTCTTATAATTAAATCGAATAATAATTGAAAATTTTTGTTTTATGATAATCATATACCTATCACATACATACTTATCTCAATTAAACATATTCTGATCCGACTCAATTTTCTATGATAAGTAAAGCTCTTAGTTCGAAGTTGTATCTTAAAATCTGAGATTCAATTGATATTTCATATTGCCGATATGAATTTGTTTGACATAACACATAGTTATTAAAAAGTAATATATACTCTTGTTCACAAATGCAAACATTGATTCATCTAATATTTTTAGTATGTATTGACCTTACAATTAACAAGTATGTAGATTCTTACCTAATTTCTTGATGCTTTTATTATTCTCTTTCGAAACTGTCTCTGGAGGATGTCGTAAAATGTCTACAATTATGTGTACTTCTTGACATTCTTCTTTGACTCCATATATTAACTTAATTTTCATCAAATTATCACACAATAATGTCTCTCCGCTAATTTCAAACATAAATAATATTATACGAACAGCCTATAAAACAAAATAAATCGGTTTTGTTTCATTAAGTGGATTATATATTTAAGATATCTTTATTATTACAAATATTAAGTTTAGTCTATTAATGACATACGTTCCATAGTAAAAAGTTGGTAGAAATTATCGTGATATTCTTATTAACCCTTTGAGGACGGAATTATTCTTAGATCATTTTATTGTATGCCACTCAAAATGATGACGTATAACTTATTATAATCGAAAAAATACAATTTTTTCCATGTTTTAGATAAAGTACTAGTTTGCAGAACAATCGATGTCTAATCTAACTTGAACTCCTGTTTTTTTATATAAGATTCACCTTCTTTTTGTCTTTTACATATAAAAGTATTTGATGAAAAAAAATGAAGACTACATTATGATAACTCTAGTTAGGACTTGTTGATTAGTTATGACTCTTCTACAATTTAAAATGAAACAGGTGCTTTACTTGCACCTTCATCTCTGATAGGAGTCTCTCAGAATTCCGTACAAGATTATGGAACTAAATCAGGTTCTATATTTCCGTGTAGGATCGGGCAATATTCCTCTCCCAGATACAGATCTGATGAAATACCGTTTCTCTAGAATGCAGTATTTATTATCTAGATTTCAGGGCAAAGAAATTTCGCCACTGAAACCACGTGATTTAATGCAGAACAAATATTTTCTTCTTCATTGAAAAAGAAGTGGGACAACGTATGTCCCACCGTCCTCAGAGGGTTAACAGGAGCATTGACAAATGAGGTGAAAGTTCTACAAACATGTTAACTATAAAGGAAATGTAACTACATGTCTTACTAGTGATATAAATTTGAGCTCGATTAAAACATATTTAGACTAGATATTACAAATATTAGTTCAGTTGTACGGCAATAATAATCATATCAATAAATGTATGTCTCTGCTCAGGAGATCTAAAAAACTGAATTGTTCTAGGTATTTAATAACTCATCGACACCTTTTGTTTGAGCATATACTCAATCTAATAGCAATTTGACAGGTGAAAACATTACCTCGTGAGTAACAAAAAAAACAATTTCAATAAGAATTTATAACCTGATTACTAAATTTGAAAAAAAAATTTACGATTTATGAATAAATTAAAAACTAGGCAAGAAAAGAAGATAAGATAAAAGTAAATGATGTTGAATAATATGTACATATATTAACATACACATTCATACATATATAGATTTTTTTCTTATCCATTACTTTTTATCATTCTTTTACACGATAGATACTCAACAAAAATCGTATGAAAGGAAAGAAAAGAGAAAGATTGCAATTGATTTAGACCAATACATCGAAATTAAATAATTCCGTCAGTCTGATAAAAAAATGTGTTTTTTTTTGTATTTATACACATAAATATAACTACACCCACATTAGGTTTCATACAATTTATTCTTTTTTAACGAGCAATCTGACACATTCTTTTCTTCAAACTTATTCTTATGCATCAAAGATTTTACGACAAATAAAAAATTCATTAACAATATCGAATTGATATTCTTTTACTTATAAGAACATTCATAATCATTAATAGTATTCGATAGATGTCCTTCAATCTCAATAAGATATTTTCCATAGTTTTCCATTTTGGATGTTATTGCACCATTTGAATTTATTTCAATATAGATAATGGATTGATAAAGATAATAATCGACTGGAAAGCGCGGCGTCTTTCTGTAACCGGAGCTACTTCTGGAGTCGGACTGTGTGAATGACTTGCGGGCGGGAGTCCTGTTTGTCGTTGCTCTATGTTGATCAAGCGTCCGCACGAAGCTCGGTATCGACATGGTGGGAGTTGAGGAATCTCTCCTTCCAGGGCGTCTAAGGAAGGTTGAACCGGCTGAGGCGCGAATATGCGAGCAAGTCAAAGACCTCATGTCGAGCAGTCGTGGGATAGCGTTTGTGAATAGACAGCGGCAGGCAGCCCGTCCAATATAGTTGGACCACAGTCTGTTTTTCTTTTTTTTTTATTTCTCTAGATTATTTAATTATTCTTAAAATAGTTTAGTAATCAAAATATTTTCTTTTTCATAGTTTTTATATAAATTTATGAAGACAATGAATCTTTTAATGAGATAAGAACAAAAGTTGCTATGAGGAATATTTTGTTCAAATTTCTAATTGTTCGAAATGAATAATAATTCTATAATTCATCATAATTATTTGTTCATTAATTCGAGAATATTATATAACTGAACACACAATATTCTTATGATAATATGATAATCAAACAAAGCTATGAGCAACATTCTAGCATTAAGCTCGAAATCAAATTCAAAACATCGATGTCGTAGTTCAATAATCAGAGAGTTCAGTTTAAATATATATGAATTTATGAAATTCTTGATATTGTACGTAATGAAACTATACAGAATCAATTATTTTGAACTAATATTTTGTTTGTTTTTACTGGTATAATGACATATTTTATTGTTCAATCATATCGTGCATATTTTGAATATCCTTTATACAAACATCTATATCTATTGTTGTTGAATGGCCTTAAGTACGAAAATATTTATCGATATGATGAAAGACAATCATTAAACACGCTGATTACAATAGAAAAATCAAAAGAAGAAAAATAAAACTAATAAAAAACCGACTTTTGTTTCTTTATACATGTATATATCAGTATAAATTATGTCACATGGGAATATTTTAACAAACCAAGGTAAAATCCAGAGCGAATGAATGAAATAGTTTATATCAATCAAAATCATAAAAGATGAACTGATGCATCTCAAAGAAATTAGTAAAATGTAGTATCAATAATGAATACAGTTTTAAAAAATATCTAATTAAAAATAAATAAACAACAACAAGAAATTACATATACTAGAAAAGCACGTAAGCTTTCTTTTTAATAATCATAATGTATTTATTCTTGTAGAATTATGATAAATATTTGAAACTAATATTGTATCTTATATATGATCTGACGATGACAAATAACATTTTATAATCGCTTTCCTTATCGCCTGGAAGAATAAATAGAAAAAATGTTTTGATTAGTTCGAGTTAGGCAAACGACTTATCCTGAAGTATCTTTGCAAGAACTCCATGTAAGCTTCTAATTACTGTCAGAATTAACATGGAAATAATCGTTTATATAGCATTTTTTTTTTAATTCCTTTTTCGTTTTAAAATTATTTGAATAACATTTAGTCTAGAAGATCAGCTTATATCATCGCTATTAATATTGATCGAACAAAAATAAATTTTTTATTTACATAGCTTATTTTCAATTAGATAATACTTGAAATCTCGATGTATATATTTGATTATGCAGCAGTAAATGGATGATTTTCAATTATAGATATCTGGCCGTTTAATGAATAAATTGTTCACTGCTTTCAGATCATCAAACTTATAAGGTTTGTTTTTGATATTAAAACTTCGTGAATACTATCATAATGTACATGTCGTGACCAATTCAATTACCAATTCTGATTTTGAACATTACTTATCATTGAATAGTTCTACTCGTCATAATTCCCTCAAGATACATTATTTTTATGGAAAATTTTATATCAATTTGACAACGTTCATCGCAGTATTTAAATAAACAATAAGCTATTCCTTGATGAATTTCTAAAATTATTAGCTTTTATTTTTATAATTAATCTCTAATACATAATCAAATATTCATATGAATAAATTATTCTAAATAAAAATGAAAAATTGTTTGTTCATGATATTCTTCACCAGGACGAAGAATAGTACTTGGAAAATGAGGCTAAATAAAACAATATATATAATCGATAGTTTTTGAAATATTTTATTTACTTGATTATTAACACTATCAGTAAAATTTTGTGTTTCTAAACAAAGACCACTGTATTTATTATATATTGCTCCACCACGTCCTTTCACATCATCAAGATATGTTCCTGTATAAAACTGAAGACCTTTTTGTGTTGATTCAACACTTATTGCTCGACCACTTTCTTTATGAATAAGTCTAATATTAAATAGGTATTTAAAAAATTTTATCATTTTAAACTCACTTGCCAAAAGATCGTTTTCCTTCTCCATCAATAATAAACATTATATTAAAACCGTATAATACATCATCAATATGATCACCAATACGAGTCAATTTTCGAAAATCATTTGGAGTATTTTCTACTGATACAATTTGTCCTTAAATAACTTCACAAAGTTAATGATAAAATTATTAATACTAAAAAGAAATTTACCAGTAGGAATATGTTCTTCATCTAATGGTGTATATTGACTAGCTGGTACTATTAGTTTATGATCGAGTATTGTTCCACTTGTCTAAAATGAAATAGAATCTTGACATATATTAATTATAAATATTTACGTCTCCACCAAGATTGAAATAGACATGATTAGTCATATTTATTGGTGTCGATTTTGTTGTTATGGCATGATAATCAATTATCAAATGATGGTCATTTGTCAATGTATATTTGACAGTAACATTAACTTCTCCAGGAAAACCATCTTCTCCTGTTGAGTAAACAAAATTAATCTTTAGATGAATATTCTATAGAATAAATACCTTCTGGACTTTGATATTTAAAAATAACAGTATCATTATTTTCTGTTGAACTATTCCATATACATTTATTAAAAACACCATGTAAATGATGTTTTCCATTATCATTTTTTTCTAATTCATAGATAATATTATCTAATTGAAAGCAACCATTTTTTATTCGATTTGTTACACGACCAACAGTACAACCAAAATAAAATTTATCATCAATATAATCTTATAATTAAATATAAACATTTGATAATGATTTAATTTAATATGAATTTACCTTGTAAATTATCATATCCAAGTGTAATTTCATTAATATGATTTTGTTTATCTGCTTGTCGAATTGATTGAATTGTAGCACCATAATCAATAAAAGTAACTTCAAAACCATCTAATGTAGAAAGAGTATATCTAGATAAAAATTATTTACGAAACTTTTTTTTTCATTACATTATTAATAATTATTTTAATTTACTTTTTAATTTCAATTTTATTTTTTGTTATACCAAATAAACTCTCAATTAATTTAACCTTAGTCATACTTTTCGTATGTTTAAATTTTAAAAAAGAAACTTGATTTATCTATATATTTAAAAATGACTTATCAACGACTACTAACGTTCTCTATTGAATATTTTTAAAATAACCAATTATATGTTAGAAATATAGTCTATTTGTTTTGTTTATTTACTATGTCCTCTTTTTGTTCCATGATAGTAATAATAATAATAATCATAGTGATTTTCATTTATTTCTAGATTTTGTTTAATATTGTTCTCTTTTTCGTAAGTAATTATGGCATTCAAAGGTACATGGCATCGTGGTGATGGTGGAGGTGGTACTGGTGGTGCTTCTGGTGATCGTCGTTATACATCATCAACAGATTCATTTTCATCATTTGTTTTACCTCCCCAAGGTATGCCTGGAAATCAGATGGGTCTAGCTCCAATGAATTATCAAACAAATCCTAATGCAATGTATTCAGTAATGAATACGGTAAGAATGAAATATAAAATAAAAATAAAAATATTTATTTATGCTTTTTTTCAAGGGTCCATCAATGATGACATCAACAAATTATACATCAGCAACTAAAAGTTTACCATATACAGGTACTATATCAAATATGTTTCGAGATTTTGGTGTTATTGATAATGAAATTTCATTTAAAATAAAGTAAAGTTTCCTTTTCTTTCTTATTTTTATTTAAATTAGTTAATTATATTAAATTGAATTTTAGTACGGTTTCTGGTCCATTACCACGTGTTGGCGATCGTGTTGTTTGCCAAATGAAACCAGCTGAAGGATTCGGTAGTCAAACACCATATAAATATTATGGATTCGATGTTCGATCAGTTCAAACACCTGCTGATACACGACGACCACGTAAAAAAAATCTTTTTATATAATTATTCACTCTATTTGAAATGTTTTTTTTTAATTTTAGAACGTCCAACAGGTGGACCACAACAAATGTCACGTAATTCTGATTCATATATAAATCGTAATCAAAATCGAAATCAATCATCAAATATTAAACGACCATTACCAACAAATACTAGTAATAATCTTGATCATCATCAATATGGAAATAATAATCGTGATCGACATGGACCAATTAATAATGGTTCAAATAGTGATCGACGTCGTTCAAGTCCAGCACGACGTAGTCGTTCACGTACAAATAAAATGATGACACCAAAACGTAGTTCTCGTGCACCACCACCAAAATATGTTTGTACATTACCAAAAGCATCACTTGATAGGTAAAAAAAACACAAAGAAAATTTCTTCTATTTTCAAAAAAAAAATTAATTTATATATATTTTTTTTTGAATTTTTAGTTCAGAATTAAATGTAACTCAGATTCGTT
>JAJEKB010013526.1:0-41549 GCA_022393335.1 Macrotrachela quadricornifera
CTAACTATCAATGATGAAAAAAGAAAGAAATGGTACAAGTTGCTCAACATGTAAACGATTCCTATTGAGTAAGTTATACAATATAAATTATATTTTTAACTACTGATTGCATATAATAAACTGATCATTTTATTATTATTTACTGATAATTTAAGTATCGATCATTGAATCTATTTTACTGATTGCTTAAAACCATGACTTAATTTATTATGATTAATGATATAATTTAGATTATTTTTACCTATTAGTTGAATTTGAAACAAAAAGCTTTTGAGAATTCGAAACAAAAGGCGTTTGAGAATTTGAAACGAAAGGCGCTTGAGAATTCGTTTCAGGTGACCATGCTTGATATTGTGATTGTCGATATGGTTGGATATTTTGTTCATCTATAATACTATATTGTGGACGATTTTGAGAATTGTATGATGATGTTGGAACAATCTCGGTTAGTGTTGCCATTTTCACTGATAATATAATAATCTATTTAAATATTATCAAAGTTTATTGAGTTTTTCAAGACATGCATTATTTAACTTACAGAAAGATTACCACTGATTTAAACAAATGAATACGTTATTTTTAATATTGATATTTTCAAATTATGTATGTGAAAAATAATATTTGTTTTATGTCTATTTTAGTTATTCAATTTCATATGCTAGGTTCTTTTCTTACTTTTGTCTTTGGACATTATAGATCTTCTTGTTTGTAAGATGAAAAAGAAAAAGAATATATTTGATTTTCTTTTGTTTATTTATTCACTTTTTGCATTAGGAATATTTTTAAGGACAAAAAAAGAAACTTAATTATACTTTTTGTATTGATATGATTGTTTGGATATTATTTTATAAGAAACATTGTCTGTTGTTTTTTAATTTTCATTTTATTTAACTTAAAAGTACAAAAATGGATATAGAAAAGAAAATTGATTTTTTGAGATATTTACATTTGGATAGATTTATGTAAAGAAAACAAGTTGTAATAATGTTGCTGTATTGAACTTGACGTACTTGTGATATTTTCTTATGAAACAAAGTCATAATTAAGAATTAGTTGTGAATATGTTTTCAAATTATTTATTGGTATATTATAGTTGTTTATTGGTATGAAATAAGTAAATTTGAAATTATGATTCAATTTGAGAAAAATATTAGTAAATACTCTTTGATTTTGTCGGAGGTCTCTTCCAAAGATGAAATGATTAATATATGTATCTAATAATCCATTGCTATGAAAAAGGAAGTAGAAAGATCTAAATATGATATAAATATCATCGGAGTTATGATATTTATAGATTAAGATGTTATAAAGAACGAACATAAACTAGAATTGTACGATACAAATAATTTATTCTAGATGTTTAGAAGAAAGAATTTTAATATTTCATATAAAGATTTTCATAGTAACAAATATTTTGATCAGTTAGATTCTGCACGGTTTTATGTACGAGTGATATTCTTGTTAAGTTTGATTATATCCTCTTCTTGTAGTAGTAGAAGTGGTGATGAAGTCAATCTTTAGCTTTTAAGATCATCATCGAATTGAGATAACATGTTTAAGATTCTCAATAAAAGCGATACTATTCACAGTCAATGAATCCATTATCACCTATTTTTCTGCAGCGTTTAGTTTTATAGAAGGTGCTACTATATAATGGTGTTTTTCATAGTGACATAATGAAGCGAATATTAATGAGATTATTTTCTTCAATATGATATATAAAAACTAGGCAACATCCTCATATAACCTTTATAACTGTTTGAAACTCTCTATTCCCAAACCGAAGACTTTTGTGAAATATATATATATATATATATATCACAAAATTTAGAAAATTGTGCTCTTTAGTTTACGATCAAAAAGTTATTTGATATATAAATCTCTATTTTTTCAGATATGTGGACACTCTAGTCAATCATTTTTTTGACATAGAAAAGACTATATTTTATGCAGAACGATTTTTGTTTATTTATTGATTAAAAAAGTCATAATTTCGACATTATTTTACTTTATATTATGATTGAAAGTACGTTATCTAACACATATAGTACATTCCGATAGTGATTCTTGTTAATATGAAATGTGTTGTTATACATTTCAAAATCGTATTATTACATAAAGATCATAAATCTTCAAATTGCGTACGAACATATTTGAAAACTGTTCTTTATTATGCATTTCATTATTCGTCTAAAAACATTAGCTAATTTAAATAGTGTTATATATATCGTTGTCTTTTGTATAACATGTCTCATCACTACAAATTTAGATTCACTTATAGATAATTTCAAATCAATTTCGTTTTTTTTATCTACGTACGACGCTTGGAAATCATAGATTCATTAACAATATTTCGTTCTACTGATTGATGACTGGTAATAATGAAATACCTGTTGTCAATTATTTGCAATGTTAACGTTTTTGAGATCTTCAGATTTTACGTTTGAACTAGGCTTTACAATAAGTTATGAAACTGCGATTTTGATACAGTTTAACTTGCATCTCTCTTTTATGTGTCATGCCATAATGGATTCAATACTGATACTTTATGAATTCTTTTAAATTTTGCAGAATTAACAACTAGAACACCAACAACATGTCAATGAATATATAATTTCCATGTCTTTTATTTTATATCATTAGATAAATCTTCGATAGTTTACAATTATTGTTATTTATATATTAAACTAAAATATAAATTCTAAGTAAAGAATATTTATATTTTAAAATTTAAAGTTAGTAATAGTAAAAAAAATTAAACGTCACAAATGCAAAATAGTTAGTCAAAGAGAATATAATGATAAATGTCTGAGTCTGTGTACATGTAATATGGATCTTACATAGTACAATATCGAACGGAACATATTGAAAAAGGCACTAAATAGAACACATAAAATCCGTTGCAATTAGTAACAGAAACTGTCGTAGAATATGATGTAGGACATATTGTACCACCTACGTTAGCACAGACTACACCAGTTATAGTTGTACCAGCAGTTGATGGATAACTCCCATTGAACCAAGCTGGATAACTAGCGCCACAGTATCCAGTGCTTATAGGAGTTGTTAGCAATTGAGTTCCGGACACTCCTGTAATTCGATACCATGCTGCTGTTAAACTACAATCTGCAGTATAGCAACAACTTGTAGAAGTATATAAACGATATACATCTGAAAGTGATGTGTAGGATGAACACTGGCTAGGCAGACTAGTTGAACTCGTGTTAGTTGCTAAATACAAAAAAATAACGTTTTTCAAATGATTAAGAAAAAGAATGAGACTGACTTCCACTTGATCCTGAACTGGAAGTTGAGTTAGTTGATGATGATTCTAAATGTATAAAATAAAAAAGAATTAAGAAGCATTATTTATCATTGTTCTCACTTGCTTGCACATACAAGCTTGTCATGACAGCCATAGGAATACCACAAATAATAACTCCAATTAAAATACCCACCACAAGTTTTGATGATATAAAATTTTTAAATGATTGCCATTTACTTTCATATCAAATAGATAGATCACATTATGTATATATGTTAGATACTCAAGTAATGCTTACCTGGTTTCTTTACCAGAGTTTGTATTCATCTGAGGCTTCTGCGGTGTCCATGACTGCTGCCTTGGTTGTTGGTATACTTGCACCTGTCTTTCATTAATACCATACTGTGGATGAATTTGAGAACTAAATCTTGATAATGATGCAGTATTTGTTGATGGCATATACTGTGAAGGTCGTGCTAAGTCATTCATTGTTGGATTTTGTTGAATTTCCCATGAATTTCTCAGTTCACTCATAGTTCTGTTATATGATATTTGACGAATAGAAATTGTTTGTTAACTGAGACTCTTCTTCGTTTATTTGAATGCAATTCTTGAAATGAATGCTTGTTTTATATTGCTTGATGTTTATAGAAGTGTTAATCAATAATTCTATATGTTTCGTGTGTTTTTCTTTGCAATCATTGTAGATCTTCACATTGTTTTGAGATACCAGATGAAAAATATGACGCAGAACGAACATTCAAGAATACAAAGAATATTTTGTTTTAATATATATTTTGTGTATTTGTCCATGTTTATACATCAAGAGAAGTATTTACATATTCTTCTCTACTAGCTAATCTAATTGAAAATTTATCAGGATTTCTTGCTTATTAAGTCACAAGAACATTTTTTCATTATTTTTCTATTTTCAGGAACTTATACTTGAAATTATGGTAAACGTTATGAAAGTAGCAGTCGATAGTACAAACGCATTTTCTATTCTGAATTAACCCTAACAATACCAAGAGGCTTAATTCTTGACCTCAATCAGATTTCAGCCATCACAAAGACTGGAGTACTAGAAACTTGTACACACACTCCGCTAGGTACATAGATTAACAACATGAATCACACGTTTATTACATGAGATATGGACATTTTTAGAAAAAAAAACTGAAATTTTTACTTCACTTCAGACACAATAGGAAAATTAACGTTTGCTAATTTTCCGTAGTGACAAGGCTAATCCTTGATGTTTTAGTCATAAAAATCAAGTTCGGCTTATGCCCTTTATTCAGTCAAAAGGTGAGCTTACTAGCTCTAATATTGAGGGCCTAAGATCCGTGCGCAATGACTTGATCATTAGTATGCTACTTCCCTCTTCCATGAGATCTGTTTTTGAAGCTTGCAGAAAACATTGTCCAACTATAGAGGGAGCTTCTCTAAAAGTTTTATGTTGATTCATTCAACAAATACTGAGTTATAGGTCTCTAAAAGGAAGTACATGCATTTTCTACAAGCTGACAGTTGCAATACAGTGGTCTCGGTTCTTGAGCGATTCATGAACTTCAACTAAATTTGTATGCAGATAGGTGGAACATAGTGGTACATAACGATGAGACGCTCGACCCAAGTGCTTCTTTCTTTCCAAAGTAATGAATATCAAAGCAAAAATGGATACCGTCCATCATAGCCACCGAAGACTCCGAAACAGGTTGATTTATAAAGTGTAAATTTTTTTATCAAAAATTTAAAATATTTAGAAACGTTTTACGTATTTATAAATCTGGCCTATTTACAAACCCATTCTCGATTTATAAATGCTAGAACGGTTTATAAACTCCTGAAAAAATTCATAAATCTACTCTATTTATAAATTGACTCACAGTTTATAAACGTTCAAGCGATTTATAAATGTTGACCAAATCAGTCAAAGCTCTATATTTTCCTAATTTTTGATAAACAATAAAATCTTTGAAAACAAATGTCGTTTAGGATCATTTACTGAATGAAGAACAGTGAGGGAAAATCATACAGACAGAATAAGACAATAGTACTCGATATGAGCGAAATGTAAAACTCATCGAGTTCTGTTCTACATGACCAACGATGTACGTAAAACCGTTTAATTGTATCAGCGATGGCGGTTTGCTTAAGTTAAAATTTCCAATGTTTGGAATATAATCTCGATTTCACACACTGCTATATCTAGTTGAATGCATACTCGGTTCATTTTACAAATCAGCGTTAGAATAAAATGCTCGAAAGTTATAAATAGGATCGACATTTATAAACAGTTGGAATTTATAAATGTCGACCCGGTTTATAATCGTCCTAAACTTTTGGGATTTTTGTAGATTTAAATTTTTGGAAATATCATTTCGGACTCTACAGGGATCATAACTCTTTTCTTACTCAAGCAATCTGAGTACGATTTATACCTTTAATCTATATTGCTGGTTGAGTATATGCAGACAATTGTTCAGACAACCAGCCTTTATGGTGGCTCAGATTCGAAGGTAGGATAAAAAATAACCACCCTCTCCCCTTTTGTACTACTAGCGTTAAAGTCCAATTATGTAACATCGGTGATGGTAGCGGCAGATTCGACTTTTTGCAAATAGCATTCGAACATTAATCTGTGTCTTAGCAGTTCATCAGCGTGTCTTATACAACTGAACAAAATCTATCAAATGGTGCAATTAGATTTTCCATAATCCAAAGTACAACCTAGAAAATCTGAAAAATACTACATTTTCTTAACGAAATTTTAGAACCATAGTCAAACAAAAGCTGCCCATACTCCTTTTTTCTCCACCATATCAATTCTGAAGATACTTGTGTCGTATGCAACTCAATGATCTCAATCCAATAGTATACTTAGACTTTCGGTAGCTCAAAGTATGATTTTCAGACTTTCCCTTTACCCATCTATCAGTTCAAAAATCATACTTTGAACTATCGAAGATATGAGTAGACTATTGGATAGAGCTCATTGAGTTGCATCGGACACAAGTATTTTTAGAATTGATGTAGCACCCAGTTAAACGTACAAGTTAAAGAAACGGGTGTATTTGCAAGAAATTTCTAGAAACATATGTTTACGTCAAGGACGAAAAGGCTCATTCGGAGCTATTCAAATATCTGCGAATGAATGGAAATGGATCGGAATGGTTGAGAATTGATATTAAGCATGTATCAAAACCAAAAGTTGTTTTCAAATTTTGGTTTTGATAGTTTCACTTTTGACAATGGATTTCGCTTTGAGGTTTTAGTTGCGGCATTGGTTTTCGGTTTGGTTTGGAGATACATGAAAAAAATTGACTTTGAAAAATAAAGGTAGCATTCATAGATTCTTATGGACAATTTCAAAATACCCATCATATGTCCTTATGATATACTTCAGGGCACAATTCATAAGTTCTTATACTCTTTTCAGACTATCCTTTATAGATTCATATGTCCTATTCATGAGTTCTACTCATAGGTCCTGATATCCTGTTTGGGGGTATCATTCATAGGACCTTATGGTCTAATTAGGAATACTTTTCATAGATCCTCAAAATCTATTTGGATTACCTTTAATAGGACCTTAAGTCCTGTCTAGGGATGCCACTCATAGGTACTTATGGTCTATTTTGGGATGTCATTCATGAGTCTTCATACTATATTTGGGAGCACCCTTCGTAGATCCTTATACCCTACTTACAGATATCCTTCATAGTTTCTTATGACCTATGAAGAGCTTTCCTTGATAGGTCCTTATGTCGTATTTAAGGTTACCCTTCATAGATCTTTATGATCAATTTGGAAGTGTCATTTCGATGTTCCTCTACCATATTTACGAGTGCGATACACAGGTGCTTATGATCTATTTAAGGCTATCCTTATATTCTATTAAGGGCTACCATTTATAGATCCTAATACTCTATTTAGGAGCGTCCTTCTTGGGCTCTTTTGGCATATTTAAAAATATCATTCATAGGCCTTTATAAGTATTTGAAGTTACCAATAGTAGAGAAAGAAGGATTAGATGGGGCGGGCAGATATAGTAAGCAGAAAATGATGGTCAGAAGCAACTTCCCATTGCCATATTGCTTTTGAATGGAGACTGTGAATTGTATAGGCTCTTATAATGAGTTATGAAGATCCTGAAAAAAATTCCTGCTTACAGCTTATTTCTGTCAAGATATTTTATTTTTACGGCACTTTTTAGGAAACAACCGTGGTCCCCCTCAGCTTCATCTAAAAAATCAATTTTTGCATTTTGACTTGAAACTTCACCTAGAGAAAGAACATAATGAGGCTAGTTTATTCTGAAACTTTTTAATTATTAGATTCCTCTAATCTCGAGATACGAATATAAGAAAAAAATATTCTTTTTTCACTTTATAGCACAAAATATTAAATGTTCATATTTAATGATAGCCACAACCAAGAAATTTGAAACTCTCAGGATTAACTAGTCTTATTGAAGCCTTTCTTTGCGCAAAGTTTCAAGTCCAAATTCGAGAGTTGATTTTTCAGGTGAACCTGAGGTGACCATGGTGTTCTGCTACAAAATGTCAAATATTTCGGCCAATGTTCGATAGCGCATCAACTGAAGATAGATCATAACATGTTCTATCAAACGATAAATAAAAACTTGAATTTAAACTCCTACCAAACCCCACGAACGAACTGTATTATGGGCCAGTAGCTATTTTTCACTATACTGAAGGTAAGTTTTTGATCTCATTATAGCCTGAAGAACTTCAAAAAAGTCTAAACGGTCTGTAATATATAGCAGATATATAACACTATATAACTACATAATAACTAATACATATAACTAGATCCTTAATTTAAACCACACATTTTACTTCAATGTACTATTAATGTTATTTAGCTGTTTTACGTACGTTCTCGTACGTGCTATTTACTACATACTCACTATAAAGCGGCATCAAAGATGCACCTAAGTGCAGGATCATGGTAGCGTCAATACTAGTTACGATATGAGTTCGAATCTCGGAAATCGCTTTTGTCGCCTGGTTGTCTATTGTGAGGAGAGAGCGAAGGAAATCAAACCGTTCGTTGGGCGATCGATTTTGCCACTATTGTATGAATAATGGCTAGAATTATCCACATCAATAAGAGATTTTTGTGATCTTCTAAAATGCGCCCAGAACAACACCATGTTGTCTGAATACAATAGTAGAGGAACAGGATTCCGGGCGGGGGAAGTGAAACCGTTCGTTGGGTGACCAAGTGTGCCACTATTGTAAGAACAGTGAATAGGATTATCTAGGTCAATAAGAGGTTTGCGCGATCTGCTGAAATGCTCCTCGAAGAATCACATGTTTTGTAATTGTAATAATGGAGGAGATGCGTATTTGAAAATACCGCTTTGACCAAGAGAAAACAAGCAAGGGGAAAAGACTGATTTTGAACCACTCAAATGGCTGAAAATGTTAGTATAGTTTTCTTCCGTTCATTATGTTTGAACATTAACCTATGACCTTTGGCTCTTATCTCGAGTCTTTGATTCGGAAACTAGCAAACACTGAATTTGTTGAAATGGCAGGGAATGGATCGGGATGCCTGAATAGCCTTTTTCACCATGGTTTTAATTATAAGTATGATCATAATTCATTACATGCCACATTTGTACTTTATTATTCGATTGACAATATCATTGATATTTTTGTATTATTTACTACTAAATTGTTAATACAACAAATATAATTTACAACTTTATTACAAGTGGATGGCGTTTACAAGCTTACGTGGAACGAATTGCCCATATTAGTATCTAGTGAAGCTGATGCAGCTCGACATTTTCGTCGATTTCGTGTTGCTTTAATCTCCAGTAATGAACATTCAATATGTTTTAAATAGTTTTTTGCTCGACTACAATATATATCAATCAAACAATGTAATCATCAATATACTTTTAATTATATCAAGACTGGTAATGTACTCTGTATATTTATCTAAACGCATTTTGTTATCATACACTCTTACAAAAACTATATAAATAGGAATAAGTAGCGCTTGTCCGAGGACTCGATCAACTCTTTCTCATAGAGATGACGTTTTGGAACTCTGAACAAACTATTTTGATTAATTGACAATTAATGAATATTAACTAACATCAAATTCGAATGTCCCATCCTCGATTACTCTTTGATGAAGTTTTATAGAAAAAATTAATAGTTAATGATTAGTTTATAATTAGTTAAAAGTAACTCCATATTGGAATTTCTCACCCTCGATTATCTTTTGGTCAAGTTTTAAGGAAAAATATCCCTTTTATTTTCACGTTATTCCTGAACCATTCAGTGAAGTGCGAACATATAAGCAAGCAAAATATTTATTCTTGCTAGACTCTTCTCTACGAGAAAGAGAATAACAAAAGTTCTAGTGAAAATATTTTCCCATGCAAATCGTTTAATATATGAGGTACATATAATCCGTAAATGCCAAGAAAATAGAAATTTAGTTCAAAAAGATACGTGTAATGAAATATATGAAAAATATTCATAATTTACAATTATGTTTTTCAAATATCGTATTTAATCGTGCTGCGCCATGATTAAAGCAAAACTAAAGTAATAATCCATTTGTTCAACAATTCCAAGAATATTTTTTTGATCAATGAGTTTTAAAATTATTTTTTGAGCAAGAAAAGATATGGTATAAACTTTTAATAGATTACAAATAATTGTTCAAATATAGGTATGAATGTGCAGGAGTTAATATACTTATAACAAATAATCGATGTGAATCATTAAGTGATAGAATTAAACAACAATATACGCTTAGAAACAAATTTCATTTATCATCATTTCTGCCAAAAAATAGAAAAAATGTTACATGATTGGTCGATAACTTCTTTACTACATCATTTTACTACCAAATCTTCTATATCAATCGATTTATAATTAGTGCCGCCGAAATGGACCGCCAGCATTACTAAAATAAATATTTTGTGCTGATTTGATACACAGTATATAGTGCCATCATCAAAATCATCCACTCTACTGGAAGAAGGATCATACACCGAGCGAGCAATTTACCTTCGTTCTTAGACTGTATATTTATTATAGTTTTCGATAAAGTTTGACCAAAGGTAATCAAGGTAGAAGAATTCACATTCGAAGTCAGTTTTTTTCAAGCTTTTTCATGATATTTGATCTACGAGAAAACCAGCTTTGTTATTAGAATTTGACAAATGATTATGAGCGGTGAGGAATGTTAGTTTTAAATTAGCTTTTTCAAATCCATTATGATTTTACGTGGGTCTTTTACCCTTCGATGCTGAAAAGAAATGCTTTCGTATATTTTTTTCAAACAATCATCAAGGGTAATCAAGAAGTGGGCATCGTACTACATATAACGGAATGTCATTGGGTTTGGACATAGAATGAAAGTCAATTCATTTATTGGCTTCGAAAGGAAATAAAAAATGGAAGATTTAGTGGGGGTGTCGATAGAAACAATTAGATGTTTATTTGGAGAGTTACTTCAAAAATGAGATTTGAAAGAGTCTCAGATAGCTTGAATGATTTTTCGAAGAAACTTAATTAATGTCTCTTTAAGAATGGGTCCGGCTGATTATCGGTTCTTGAAAATGAAGGGAAGAATAAAATGTGTGCTGCAGACCACGCTGTTACGTAAAGTTTCAATATCTTCGATTACGAACCGACCTACCATAAACAAGTTAGTTTTCTGGTGTGAAAATAGAAAAATTGATTGTATATATCAACGGCTAGTCTTGAGTTTGACTAGATTATAGTAAGCAAGATGAGTATTAGTAAAAGACTGTTGGATAAGTGATCAAGTGATTGGATTTATGAATTAAAAGAAATTTTTTTTTATTTCAAGAGATATGAACAATCTGATCACATCCTTTCAGTAGAGAGTCAGCGGCAATTGTGCCACGTTACTTGTCAATAACACCAGCTGTTTGGTTACAAATGTATCAAATACAATAATGAACAACATTTGATGAATTTATTATATAGTTAAAATCGTGTTATCTTGTTTCCTCAATTGATTCATGTACCTGTCCAAGTAGTATAAAATTATACATGTATAAACATTCAATTGATTTTGCAATATTCTCTTTCTCGTAGAGAAAAGCCTAACAAACATAAATTGTCTACTTATTTGCTTGCTTCTATGTCTACACTTCACTGATTGATCGAAGGGCAATTAAAGAAGAGAAATTTGAATCTTGCGTCGATTTTAAGTAATCAATTACTAATTAATTAAGCATTAGTTAATTAGGTAATTATTAATATTTTCCATAAAACTTGATTAAAGATAATTGAGGATCGGAAATCCGAATCTGAGATCGATTTTTACTTTTCGTTTTCAGTACTATTATATGTAAGATTTTCTGTAGAAAACTTGATCAATGATTATTGTGCATGAGAAGTCTAAAATAATGTTTGATGTGTATGCCACAACAAACGTGCTTCTTCAAATCACATCGACTAAAAATATTCTAACCATTACACTTTTAATAATATCTTTATACTAACGCTCACTTTCACCCTCACCTCTTAAATAGTTGGCATATCACGAAGATACATCTACATTGTTTAGTCACAGGTGCATAAGGCTCATTAGCACAAATTAAATCCCGATCGTCTCTGATCATCTATAAGTTGTCCATTTTACAAGGATGAACACTATTCATTATATTGAAACTTAAAAATTATAAAATGACAAAGCAATTTCATTTAAAAGAAATTATAGAAACAGTAATGATTTTAAGTAGTACAATAACGTGTATTACAATTAGCCATAGAAGTTAAATAGAACACATAGAAATCATTGCAGTTAGTAACAGATACTGAGCTAATCGAATATGATGTGTGACATAAATTACCATCAACATTTACACAAACGCTACCATATGAAGTTCCACCCGAAACTGATGGAAAAGTACCATTAAACCAACCAGTATATCTGGCGCCACACATATATGTACTCGTAGTACTAGTAGTCAATTTAGTACCAGCTCCTCCAAGAAATCGATACCATCCACTTGTCAAACTATTATCACATTGACAATCAGTACAGCCAATGTAACCAATATTACGTGTAGAATCAGCATTTGATGTATATGTTGTGCATTGACTTGGTAAATTAGACGATGTACTTGCAATAGTTGCTAGAAAGAGAAAACTTAATAAATAAGAAAAATTATATTGGATTGGAAACCGTACTTGTAACACTATTGCTTGACGACGATTCTAGTTATAATAATGAATATAATATGTATGGATTAAGTAACTGAATAGGCTTACTTTCATTGACATATAAACTGGTCATTACTGCCAAAGGAATTCCACAAATAATAACACCAATAAGCACACCCGCAACAAGTTTTGTTATAGTAGGCTTTTTCGCTGATTCGGATACACTATTATTATGAAATATGGAATAAATTCTATAATAGATTTATTTCTTACCTATATTCCATGTCTGTTTTAAAATTGGATTCAATCGTTAGTATTACTTCAATCAATTTTTCACTTCTTGTTTGAAAAATGTATACATACGTTAGCTTTTATATCTGCTGATTTTTATTCAGATATTAATTAAAAGTGATCTTCAGTTTTCATCGATCCAGAATAAATAATAAAAAACAAACATGATCTCTTTTTTTTTGTTGTTTTGCACGAAAAGAACAAGAAATCGAGTAACAATCTGTCACTTTTCTATGTTTATATTGAAATACGTATCATTTCTTTTACTAACGAATGGAATTAATTGTGTGTAAAAGAGAAATACTATATGTTTATTTTCAATTCTAGATAGGCGTCTACAATTTTTCAATTGCAATTCAATCAAATTTGACATAAAAGTTTATATGGCTTATTTGTCCTTTTATTAATTTACGATTGATGAATTTTGTTCACATGATCAATAGCTTTTAATGTTTTGTACAGTTCGTTATATACATGAAATTTTGACATACTTTTTCTTTCCATCTCGAACATTGATAATACTATTTTCACAAAAGATATATATTGATAAATCTGGCTCTATATTATTTATGTTGCAAGTATTTGATTTTTGTTTATCTCAAATTTAGTTTTAGTTTTAAGTTTAAAAAGAAAAAAAAATTCCATTTATAATCACTAATATTGAAATTTATTACAAAGTGCGCAATCTTTAGAATATACATCCCATGCCACCAATACCGAATCACTTTTAGCGATAAAATCTTAACGACGACAAAGTTCCAGTAGACACTAATTATTTTTTTTACGTTTTATATTTATTTTCTTTAAAGCTTTTTTTATTGATTTTATTTATTTTTACACTCTTTTTTTTTTGAATTTATATCTCACCATTTTTTGTCTTTTAGTCATATGAATCTAAAAATAACTGTCGAATTTTGCTACACTAACATTCAAAAGCTAGAGACAATTGGTATTGGCCAACTGCACATGCCAGCACCGGTTAAGGTTAATCCTGGTTTACCGAGCAAAACTGACAGTATACCAACGTTAACCTTGGTTTATCAGGCGAAACCGGCGATTTACTAGGCAAAACTACTGGTAACGGGACCGGTAAAACCGCCAATTTTCATTCGATTTGTATCATATAGGAATTTTTATTTTGTCTATAATCGAGCGACCTCTGTTTTTATACTTGATTTTGTCCATTTTTAATAAAATTAATAATGGTGGTTTCGAAGCAACGTATTTTATGAATGAATTTGTATTGTATTTTTACCTTCGATCTTCATTAAGAAGGCAACATCAATTAAATATTTGAAAAAAAAATGGGTATCGAAGCAAAAGATTTTAGTCTTGATCTTGATTTACTTGCATATAGTGGCGTTGTCTTTAGTCCTGAACAACGTGCTTCATTACAAACATCACTTGTTATTCTTAAAGAACAATATAAATTTAAAACAATTCATTTATGGGGTAAAATTTTAGGCATAACAGACGATTATTTTATTGTACAAGGTCGACAAAAAAATGAACTTAAAGATCGACAATTTCTTTATAGGTAAAATTTTTATTTCGAAAATTTATTAAAAATATGTTTTTTTAAATTAAAGCAAAGATTGTATTAATTGGAATATGTTAACACCTGCTAGTGATGAAGCAAAAGAATTAGCACAAATGTGTCAAGGTCGTTTTACTGGTGATCCATCACATGATTTTGAAGTTACAAAATATAATATAACAAATGAAGATACTGAAGAAGAAAATATTGAAGAATATAAAGTAATATATTGAAATTCTTTTTTTTTTATAAATAAAAAAATATAAATATTTATTTAGTCATTATTACGTGAAGAAGAACGATTAGCTGCTACATTATGGAAAATTGAAGAAGATGCTGTAATTATTCCACGAGGTGCATATGTTCTTCAACCAAATGGTGATGTTGAACGAAATCGTACATTTGAAGGTAAAAAGAAAAAATAAATTTTGAATAATAATAAAACTATTAAAATATTCTAGGATTAACAATAGTTGAAAGTGGTAAATTATCAAATTATTTTCATTTTCGTGAACCTGTTCGTCTTCAACAAAAAAGTTTTATTCATCGAGCTACACTTGATAAAAGTCTTCATTTTCTTGATACAATTGATGAAGATGTTCCTAAAGGTATAATTTAAAATAAAAGAATTATTTATTATAAAGTATTTTAGGTTGGACCGTACAATATGAACGTGGTAGTGGATTAATTCAAATTCGTAGTCTTAAATGGGTTGGTATGGCATTTTTTCATATACCCGAAACAAATCGTTATGGATCACTCTATTGTGGTGTTGGCGAAGAAAATAAAGATTTACCATTTATGCTTTAAATAAATAAATAATTCTTTTTTTTCTGTTAAATAATTTGATTTCAATTAAAGAAAAAATAAATTTTAACAGAATCAATAAATTGATCATTGCTAAATAATAGACAATATATATCTGTATGAATAACATTTAAAAAAAAAAGTCAGCAAGATCTTTATATAGTATTGAATAGGTTTCAAAAATAAAATCAAGTATTATCAATATTAATTAAAAATATGTTAATTTATTTTATTTATTTCAATAAAAAAACAAAAATCAAAATTGAATCCTTAGAAATTATAACATCAATATTATAATAAACATTTCAATTATTTTTGTTTCTATATATATGTCTATTTTTTTTTAAAGTCAAAAAAAAAATTGAAGAAGAAGAATATTGAAATCAATCGAACAAAAAAGAAACATATGTATTTAGAATTGAAATGAAATACATTTTAATTCTTTCTTTTTTCTCTCTCTCTCTCTCTCTTTGTCCTTTCTTTTTTAAAAAAAATGTATAGATGACGATGAAATAAATCATGCTGTCGCGATGCATAAGGAAATAAACAAATTCGTTAGCTCATTCTGTGTCCTTTTCATTCACTCACATACTACTTGTATTCTTCAAGAGACAATCTCTTTCACTCCCTTTCAACTCTCTTAAACAAATTTTTTATTTGTTTTGTTACCTACCATGCTGTCGAACTACTGTTGCTATAACTTTTACTATTACTTTAAATGATAAAAAAAAACGAAAATAATGGCCACGTTTTTTCCTATATAAAAATCTAATGGCCAGTACAACACATACAGCTAAACCGATTACTATTGACCTTCGCAAATATAAGGTATTGAAATAATAAATGTTTGATCAAGTGTTATTTCTTGTTAATTTTTTCTCCCATCAACTTCCATTTTTAAGTATCTTATATAAACATATTCATAAGTTTTATTCGTCTAATAGAGAGTTTATTAAATCAGTACGTTTTCACTTTTTTTTTTTTTAAACTTTGAAAAATTGATTTGTTTAAATATATGTATATAAAAGTGAGAACAAAAAAAAAGAATGATATGTATTTGTTTTCGGTATGATAAAACAAAAAAAACGAAAATTTTTTATTGAACATATTAATTTATTTATTTAAGGAAAAAGAAAACCGAAGACCTGAAGCACCACTAAATGTTCAACATATATCATCAAATTCAGGTTCAAGTGGATCATTACCAAAACGATATCAAAGTGTTTTTACGGAAGGTACACCATTAACATCATTTGGTATACGAAATGATGATAATCATCAACGTTCACATTCTGTAAATAAATAACATAATTCATTTCTCTTCTTTAAATAATTTATCTTTAGCCTACAAATCATATGCAACCACAACGTCCTCAACGACCACTTAAACCTGTTAAAGAATTTCTTACTACACATTCAACAGTTGATCAACAATTGTAAAGAAAAAATTTTTTCTATCTATTTCTTATATTTAACAATCTTATTTTTAGAGATGATCGTCGACGTTCATCTTCTCAAGTAATTTTATAAAATTATCTTTTAAAATATAATATCAATATTTATATTTTAGACAAATGGTTTTACTCGCGTTCAAACAGAATCAACTGTACAAAATGTAAATGCGGCTTTGACAAGAACATTAAATAAATTACGTCAAGAACCACTAAATCTAGGTACAACAAATGTTCGTTCTACACCAATGTATACTGGATCATCATCTACTCGACCTATGACAGCTCGTGTAACAACATATCAAAATAGTGGTACAACAACAACATCAAATTATTATAATCAATTATCTAATGGTACAAAAGGTCCTTTACCAGCTGAACTTATAGCAAGACGATCAACAAGTTCATTTGCATCAAATATTTTACCAAATGGTACTTCACATAATCGAATTTCATCTAGTACTGGTCCACTTATTGTACAACAATCAACAATAATGAAAAATGAAACAAAAACTAATGATAATATAAATCTTCGTACAACAACACCATTACGTGTGCCAGCAAAAAGTCTTGAAACAGGTTTACATCAATTAGATGGTTTCAATTTTGATAATGTTACATTAGATGAACATCCAGCAAAATCAAAAGTAATTAATAAACAAAAAACAAAAATTTTTGTTTATTTAACATTATCTATTATATTTATTTATTAGACAGCTAGAAATGAACTAAATCAACAAATAATAACAAAAACAACATCACGTAAACATTCAAATGCACCACGTGCACCAAGTGCTGATAGTCAACATCGGACATTACCAGAAGTAAGTGTTAATCCACATATTCAAAGTTCTGTACAACAAAATACTGATCAATTATCATATTTACATGAACCAATTCAAAATGGTATATATATATATTCAATAATCATATTGATTTTTAAATATATTAAAAAAAATAATTTTATTTTATATTTAAATTTAGGTGAAACACATACAAATCATCATCATATACAAGTTGAACCAACAAATACATTAAAACGAATATCATCTCCAATAAAATCTCAACAAATTGTTGATATACAACCAAATATTATTGTTCAACATCAACGACTATCATCATCAACATCAAGACCAAATTCAGCAGCTAATATTCTTCTTCCATCATCAACAACAACAAAAGATCCACTTAATGAAGCTTATATTGAACGAGATAATGCTCGTTTACAAACAGTTACTGTTGAAAATACAAATACCAATAATGATAATGATAGTACATCAACACTTAAACAATATGAAAATCAACAAGAAAGAATACAACATCCACCACATTTATCAACACCACCACCATCGCCATCAGCTAAAGAATTACATCATGCATGGACAAAACAAAGAAATAGATATTCAATTAGAACAGGCACAACAGCTTTAGTTTCTCGTAAGAATCTAAAAAGTCATCGACCACCAGGTCGACTTAAGAATTATGGTGATGATTCAGATTCTGAATCAACTGCTACAGAAACTCAAAGTAAAGAATATGGTAAGAAATAAAAATTGAGTTAAATATTGCATATTGAAAAATAATCGTGATTATAAAGGCACCAAGATCAATAATGTAGAATTCTTCATTTTATTGAAGTATAAATAAAATTAGATTCGACATTTATAAGAAATATTCGAGAGATAAAAACTAAAATCAGTTTTAGTTCTGATAATTATAGTATTGATAAATGTTCCTCTATTCATCATACAACATCTTATTTTTTGAGCTAATATTTATCAGACATCTACACCTTTCTACTATGTCGTTGCAAGAGAGAACAGTCTTTTAAAAAAGATTTCTGAGGACATCTATCTGTTTCCCTTTATTTGCCTTATATATTAACAGGAGTCCAACACAATGGCAAGAACAAAATATCTTTCAATCTCTTGTTCTCGTCTGCTAACGAGTGAATCGATCTCGCTGATCGAAATAAAATGTCTCTCTTTTTATTGAAGCAAATGGTTCACTAGATACAGATATATAGGCTAGAAAAGTTCCAAAGAGATTTGGAAAATAACCATGAATACACGAAAAAAATCCTACGACAACATAAAGAGAAGTGAACGATTGGAAAATACCAAAAGGTGAAAGAGAAGGAAAGAAGTTACATATATCTATCTCCTGTACACTATCTATACGATATAAGAGGGCAGAAAAGATATATAAATGAGTCACACTATAACATCGTCTTTTTCATTCTCCTTCTGATTAGTTAAAAATGATTTTTAATACAGAGGAATATCAATAAACCTGATCTATATATTTTTGAAACATCATCATCTATATCTGAGCAGTTCATATCAATAAGTTCTGTAGGAGAACACCCTCGTTATAGTAGCTTTGAAAGACTAGAAAATCAGTCTAACGGTACGGTACTGTCAGTTCCTGATACTTACTCTATACTTCTAATAATTGCATAAAAATCCATGACTTTAGTGTATGTCTAATGGTATTATTTTAATATAAAATGAAATGAAATTTTTATCATATAGATATGGCTCGTCGTCATAGTGCTTTACCAAGTGATCTTGGTAGTGATGTTTGGTCTGATTTAACAAGTGAATTTAGTGATACTAAATTACGTAAACATCCAAATATTCGTACATCAACACCAAATATAACTCGACATAGTTCAAGTTTAAGTTCAAAAGAAGTTGGACAAATACGAAAACAATTGACTGGTTTGTTAAAATAATAAAACTTTTTTTTTTATCTTAATTTATTATTTTAGATCTTCAAATCATGTATAATGATTTATTAAAATTACTTGATATTGATATCGAATCAGTGAGAAGCAGTATTAAATCAAGTACTTCTTCTCAAATTGAACGTAATAGTCGAAAACATCGTTTTCGAAAAGTAATGCCTGTTATGTCAATGCGTCATTCTAATCCCGATATGAGGTATTTAATTCAATAAAATCTTTCTTTTATTTTTATTTTTATTCAATAAATAAACATACATATATATCATTTTTTCAGAGAAGTTAATCAACGTTTTACAAGACTTGAATCATCAATAGTAACATTAGCTGAATCAATTGCTAAATTATCAGCACAAATTCAAATGCAACGTGTTATTAAAGATGATGTTTATCATTTACGTCAAGAAGTTGCTGAACTTCGTCAACAATTACATCATCAATATCCTCGACAACAATCTTCAACACCAGCTGGTGGAAGAACATCATCAATGTCAACAACATCTCAACAACAGACACGTTTAATAACAGCTAATGTTCAACGTCTTGCTGCAGTTAATAGTACGAATCCATTAAATATATCTACATCTTATATGCCATCAACATCAACAATTCAACGTTCTAATTCAATTATTGATCCACGACAAGCACGAAAAATTGAACAGTAAAATAATATTTTATTATAATCGAGGTTTTGTTTTTGTCAAATAGTTTATTCATTTAGATTCTTTGGTACAGAAGCAATGCTTCGTTATTTTCTTAGTTTATTAAATTATGAAGAATATGTTCCTGTGCTTGAACAAGAAAAAATTGGTTTTTATGAATTACCATATATAAGTGAACGAAAATTACAAAGTCTTGGTATACCATATGGTCCTTGTGCTCGAATTATTTATGAAGCACAACAGTATTTTATTTCACTTTTAACATTAAAATCAAATGGAATTGATGTATAAATATAGTCACAAATTTTTGAATAAATTTTCAAATTTATATTTGTTTTTTTTGATTGATAATTATATATGATAATTCATTGAGAAAATATATAAACAAAATTTGACGAATATACTGATGAAATAATGAATATAGAGGAGATATACTTTGTATTTTAATTTATTTCTTAAAAATTTATGCATGCTTTCTGAATTTGCCTGTACAATATTCTATGTAATTTCAAGTTTGTATTTGCCGTATTTTATACTTGATTTTAATAATTGATAAAAAAAGAAGTAATTAAATAAAGAACACACGTGACCGCTATACATTAAATACTCACGCTTTTGTCTGCGAAACAATTTGTAAGGCAAATCTCATAGGATTACTTATCGAAGTGTACGAAAAATATGCATACAAATAATATTGCTCGAAAGACGCTTAAGTAATTTGAGTATTCATGATAGCAAGCCATATTCACTGGATAAGTACATTCACCACGACAATATAATATGATAACATTTATCTTCATTTTTGTATTATGTATGTGCCATAAGAAGAATGCGTTGTTTACGTTTGAAACTATGTATATAATGGGTTTAGAGTAAAAAGAAACAGCTCTAGACTGATTAGAATAAATTCATTTACAGTAAATTTTCAGAATATGAACACGATAGGTTTTTAGATGATATTCGATCGTATTATTTGACAGAGAAATATGATTTCTCATTCAACCGCATAGTAAGATGGCCATATACAGTACGATATGGTACGTTAAATCACCGTTTAGTATTCGAAATCAGACAGCGTTTGAAACATTTTCACACCATAAATGAGTGGTTCAGAGTTTAATCTTACTCTGATGTTACCATTGTATTCGTAGAATTGCTTTTAGTTGTGAGAGACCATTCGGCATCGATAGAGGTGTTGTGAAATATTTCAGATTGAGGGAGTATGGAAGGGTCAATATTTTTGTTTTGGAAAAGATCAATGAGTTTTAAAAAAATCGATAACTTTTATGAAAGGACAATCGTACACATTGACAGAAGAGAAAAAGATTAATTCAAAATATTTTAAAACGAGCAAAAAATAGAATATCTCGAGATTGAGATGTGATCACTTCCGAACATATCTAAGAATTCTATTATTTTATATATAGTCGTTTGTGTGCCATGTACTTCGGTGTTGGCTTAGATTGAGAAAAACAAACATAAGGATTAGAAGAAGGCTAAAAGCACAGTAATCTCAAACATATATCATGCTTACTATTTAACAAAGATACGATGTATGAATAGTATTTAAAAAAGTTATATATTTTTTCCTGAGACTCAATAATAGCTCTTGATAGATATATGACATGACTCAAAATTAATGTTATGAGCTTCCAATAACTCTAATCTGCCTACCTGTAAAATATCCGAATTCTATCAGTCTCATATGAATAATGTTTGAGTACAACATTTAGATTTAACCAATTCATTTTCGATTACACTGAATAACAATACTGTACGCTATCAGTACGAATCAATTTTATCTCCTTATACATTTATCTAACAGAGTAATAAAACATATCTTCTAAGCGCTCTTCATAATTCATGTCACTATATCGTAAACCATGACAGTAAAAGAAAATCTACAAAATAATGTAAAGATGCTTTGCATTGTCGGTTTCATACGATCTAGGACAAGTTCGAATTTTATTGACAGAGAGAGTAAGCAATATTTATACTTTTCTGTCATTGGCGTTCAAATTTCATCATACAAGAAAAATTCGGATTTGTTTGGTCTCATTTATAGAAAAACATTATATAGAGTGTATTAAAGCTGAGCCTGAATAATATTTCTTTTTGTTTTTGATTTACTCCAAAGATAGTCGTTAACATTCGTTTTTATGCGAAAGTAATTTAGATTAGAAAACGCATCTGTATAAAATAATAATAATTTGTTCAAGATCTATGCGTAATGGCGACCTCTTCAAAAAATACTTCCATTGGCATGTTCACTTATTTCTTATCCCCCTATAATACTATATAATTGAATCTTTAAGAATGAAACACATACTGTTTTCATCATAAACAAAAAAAACCTGTGTTTTTTTCAACTCTATCACCGAACGAGTCAAAGAGTACTAAGTATTAGCAAATATTATATCTATTCATAGAATATATGAGTTACTGTCTTACTCTCTCCGATACTACCATCCTGGTAGAGACGCTGCCTTTTTAGACTTATTCTCGATAATAGATGACCCTGTCTGTGAGAGTATGATTTTGTTTGTATTAAAACCAAGGACATAATATATGTTCGCATAAAGTACCATAATAAAAGGACAAGATAAAGTTGTAATCAAAGACTTACGTTCCTTAATTTTTTTTAGATTATTTTTTATTTGACAAATTGCATTAGAGAATGTCAACTGCACAGCTAAAAAAACCGCCAATGAACAAAGTAAAAATACTTTAATATTACTTTTTTACTTGAAAATTCCTAAAATATATTAAACTCTTTCTATCAAACTTAAATTTTATGTTAACTACATAAAATATATTAACATTTTATACATACAATAGCGAAATGAGAGTAAAATATTTTTCTTTTTATTATTTTAGCCGTTGCACAGACGAACACCAAGTCAAACAGATATTGCTGAATTTAAAGATTTAACAAAAAAAGATGCTTTAGTAAGACTTCAAAAAGTATGTGGTAAACTTGTTTTAACTGCTCAATCTCAATCACAAAAAGTTTGTATTTCAATTATTTATTTGATTAATTAATTATTGTTTTATGATTTTAAAGAATACTCGAGTAGAACTTGATGGTTTTGAACAATTATTTAGTCGTTATTTACTTGAGAATGTTGATCAATCATCAATTGATTGGCCAGAAATTCAACCTCCACCAGAAGGAACAGTAAATTGAAGAATAAAATTTGTTTTTCATCAACTGTTTTTTTGTCTTCTAGGTTATTCCGTATAAAAAATTACTTGAAAATAATGTTGATGATGCAAAAGATTTATTGAATAAATTAATTGTTGTTAAACTTAATGGTGGTCTTGGTACAACAATGGGTTGTCAAGGACCAAAAAGTGTTATTTCTGTCCGAAGTGGTCTTACTTTTCTTGATTTAACTGTTCAACAACTTGAAGTAAGAATTTAGATTTTTATAAATTTATAATCAAAATAATGCAATGTATTACTTTATTTTTTATTCTTAGCAACTCAATCGTGCATATGGCTGTGATGTACCGTTAGTTTTAATGAATTCATTTAATACACATGAAGAAACAGAAAAAATTCTTCAAAAATATAGTCATGTATCTGTTAAAATCTATAATTTTAATCAATCAAAGTAAGTTTGTAGAACTACTATTATATGAATAAATACGAATAAAATAACTTTTCTTAAAAAAAGTGTGTTAGCGTAATCTTTTGAGAGCAAAAATTTGGACCTTACCTATCTTTAGTTCCATTATACTAAAAAAAAGAACCGACAATTTTCTCTTCGACATAATTTTTCCACAATATACATATCAGGTTCATTAAGTGCTTATTTTACATGACGTTTTGTGATTTAATATCATACATTCTTTGGGCTATTTTGATTACCTCTTTTCTCTTTTTGCATACGCTATTATCACTAACAATACTACAGAAATTATTTATTGATACATATGATTGCGAAAGAACTATAGGAAAGCAACCTAATCCTTATTGTCATTCGTTTCTAGAGAAATGTATTAAGTACTCATTCATCTCGATTGCTGAGGACTCTAATGGAACCCTGCATTGCTAAGTGCCTGTAATGATGAGACTTGAGTAGGTGGAAAAGCCACAAAACTTTGAATTAAAACTTATATTCATTATTTTCTTTCTAAAAATATTATGAATTCCAACAATAATATAGGAATTTTAGTTTAACCAGGAAAATAAGCGTATATGAATACTGAATTCTGCTTGAAATTTTCATTTTCTGTCAGTTTGAAGATTTTCTGTAGTTACATAAAGTTGATACGATATAAATCAACACAGATATAGATACTGATTTCAGATAAAGTAATCATTTAATTCGATAAAGCTGTGAGTGTAACACCTGCGAAATTAAAATGTGAAACATATTAATTACAGTCAATCATTAATTATAATTAACATTATTAATAAATTGTACTTACAAATATTAACTGAAAATCAAGGGAAGACAAACTGATTTCTTTGTCCGAAACCATTAGAAATCATTGACAATTATTGAAGAACTCGAGAAATCGATGGGCGTCATTTTATATCAAAGAAAACTTTCAATCATCAAATAGGCAGAACTACCCTGGTTTCCAGCGATTTCTAGTAGAAATTCTATATTGATACGAACCCCACTGGTTTCTCGCTATTGCATGGACAAAACATAGAGTTGTTCAGATCATATAAAAGAGCGTCCTCACTAACATTTATATCGACTTGACCACCACTATGTTTCGTCCTTGCTATAATGGAGAAAAATTGTACCAAAATACGATTGGTTAAGTTTTTTAGCCAATCAAATTTTAGCAGGACTTTTTTCGACTATTATTCTGATGAAATACAAGGTTATTCTGGTCAATATAGGGTTTAGTGATGACTCTCTTTCATATGACCCAAACAACCCCATGTTTTGTCCTAACAATAGCGAGAAACCAGTGTGGTTTATATCAATATAGGATTTCTAGTAGAAATCAGAGAAATCAGTTTGTTCCGCCTTGCTGAAGATACTGAGAATTCAATTCCTTATATGATCCATATTCGTAAATAAAATTCTATTTATTGCCTAGATATCCACGTGTCGATCGTGAAACTCTATTACCTGTAGCAACAAGTGTTGAAGGTTCCGATAATGAATGTTGGTATCCACCTGGTCATGGTGACATTTATCAATCATTTTATCAATCAGGTTTACTTGATCAATTTATTGAACAAGGAAAAGAATATATGTTTTTAAGTAATATTGATAATCTTGGTGCCACCGTTGATTTATGTAAGATTTTTTTCTTCTATATTATTATTTATTTAATCATTTTCAATTAATAGATATTCTTAAACATTTATTAACTGATGAAACTAAACATGAATTTGTTATGGAAGTAACTGATAAAACACGAGCAGATGTTAAAGTAGGAAAAAGTATTTTTTTTTCCTAATTTTCTAAAACTTTTATTTAATGATCAATAGGGTGGTACTTTAATCGAATATCAAAACAAATTACGATTACTTGAAATTGCTCAAGTACCAAAAGAACATGTTGATGAATTTAAAAGTGTTAGCAAATTTCGGTAAAAAAAAAAGAATTTGAATAATTTAAATTATTTAACTAAATAAATCTTGAATAGAATTTTTAATACAAATAATTTATGGATAAATCTTCCAGCTATTAAACGTGTTATTGAAGATAAAACATTACATATGGAAATAATCGTTAATAATAAAGTAAAATTTAGATTAATTAAAAATAAAAATAAAAAAATTTATTTATTTAAAGACTACAGACAAAGGTGTTAATGTTATTCAATTAGAAACAGCTAGTGGTGCAGCAATACAAAGTTTTGAAGGAGCACAAGGTAATTATCTATTATATAAATTTCTTTTTAATTATATAATTTTTTTTTCTTTTATTAGGTATTAATGTTCCACGTCGTCGTTTTCTTCCAGTTAAAACAACATCAGATTTATTACTTGTTATGTCAAATTTATTTACACTTAATCGTGGTAATTTAGTTATGAATGCACAACGTTCATTTCCTTCAGTACCACTTGTTAAACTTGGAACATGTTTTAATAAGGTATAAATATATTATTTTATTTTATTATATTTTTCTTTTCTTTTTACAGGTTAAAGATTTTCTATATCGATTTCAAAGTATACCTGATTGTCTTGAACTTGATAGTCTTACTGTATCAGGTGATGTTACATTTGGTAAAGGTGTTTCATTACGTGTATGTAGAAAATTAAATAAAAAATCAAAACAATTATTTATTAATTCTTATTTTTAGGGTACAGTTATTATTATTGCTAATCATGGTGATCGAATTGATGTACCACCAGGTGCCATACTTGAGAATAAAATTGTTTCTGGCAATTTACGTATTCTTGAACATTAGTCTTTTGTTTTATTTTTCTGTTATTATATATAATCACGCGATATTTTATTTTCATACCCTTATATTAGAAACGTTTTTTATTAGTAAAAATAACAGTAGTCCTGCAAAACATTTGATATTTTTTAAATAAATATGTTGACAATTGCGTACAACGCGTTTGGATCATATATATATATGTGGATTTATATTCATTGTAGAATAACAAGAAAAAGAGTTGATGTCTTCATTTCCACTTATTAAATTGGCTATTGAATTTTTTAAACAACTGAGCAAACCACTTGCTAATCGAATTAAAGCAAAAGCTAAAACTAGTGATTTTGCCAAGAAATATGTGAGTGTATATGAATTTAACTTTTTTCTGAACGAATTATTTTGAAAGTATTAATCATATATATAGAAAGATAGTTGATAATTATAATGAATGATAAAAATTAAAATAAGAATATTCATTATCACTAAAACTAGAAGATATGGACATAAATGAATGTTAATACGCATTTAAGAATTTGGAAAAATAAACAAATTTTTGCAGTCAATACGTAGTGTACTTATTAAACCATCAGTTCATTTTTAACGAGTAATAAATATATACATACATAAAAAAAAGAACTAAATTCTTGCACAATGTACAATATATTAGTTTTCTAAAAACGAATTTTTCTATATTGACATGGAGAATTTTTGCAAAACTCTATACATTTGGAATGGCTCTTTTTGAATTAAAGAATTAAAAAAAAATGAGAATACTTCAAAGCGAAGAAAAAGAGTATTATGAATGAGCTTCGAATCTTCTCTAATCAGATTCAAAATTGACTGTAAACTGGATTTGAAATCATATTTGAATGTAAACTTCAATCTAGAAAGATATATAGCTCGCTAATCTGTATACTTGAGATTTTATATAAATTCATTGTACACGAATAAGTTCTTTTGAAGTTTGATATTAATAATATTTCTATTTATTGAAATAGATTTGTATGCCTCCAGCTCAATTCTATCATTGGTATGATGTTAATCTTCGTATGAGAATGATGGGTATTTCAACAAAAAATGTAACAAAAATGACTGAAGAAGCAGCTGTTACACTTGGCGCTGATATTTTAGGAGAAGGTCTGTACAAATTATTAAATTACACCTTAAAAAATAACTAACATCACAGATTGAATACATGTTAATTTAATTCATTCTTTTATTTTAATAGCTATAATTTTATCTGTGGCTATAGCTTGCGTCGCACTTGAATATGCAAGACGAGCCAAAAATGATAGTGACAAAGAAATTCGTCATCAAGAACGATTATCGAATATTGAAACAAAAATATCTGAACTTCATACTGTATTAACCAATCAATCATCTTATTTATTACAATTAGAACAATTATTTCAAAATAAAAAACCATCACCAACATTGCCTTCATCCTTATTGACAAAAAAAGAATTATTATAACCATTATTAAATTTATAATATAACATTACCTGGTTCACTATTGATGTAATTACATAGAACATTACTCTTTAATCAAGATGGCTAAAATCTTTCTTTGTATTTTTCGGATTATTTTAGTTACATAATAAAAAATAAACCCTACAACAAGTTAAATGCGGTCAGAGTCAGCTTACAACGAATAAAATTAATATTCTCTTTTGTTTAAATGTGTTACTACCATAAAAACCATTTATATCAGTTAAATTGCATAAAA
The DNA here is from genome assembly GCA_022393335.1 of Macrotrachela quadricornifera. Lineage (NCBI taxonomy): Eukaryota > Metazoa > Rotifera > Eurotatoria > Philodinida > Philodinidae > Macrotrachela > Macrotrachela quadricornifera. Next base: position 28,047 of record JAJEKB010013526.1, read on the forward strand.
GTCGGCAATTTATCACAATTAATTAGTTAAGCTGAATGAAGATGATCAAATCGAGTCGCACGACTACGATCGCATCTTGATCTATATATAACCGTCATTCACTATTGTATTCATAGTAGTTTCTCATAAATGAAACGAGCAATAAGATCCTTTTCTGTATCCGCGGTACATAATACGAAAAGTGTTTTTTTTAAGGAAATTACTATTTGACTGTCATCTACTAAAAATTGCGGATTAATTGCCAAAAGTAACGCGATTTCTATAGTATGGGCAAATCAAAAATAGATTGATTTGTTTCTGATAATCATCAGATATGAGTAGAAAGCCATAAACTGATGTTCAAAATTCGATGTTTTAAAACAAGTTATCGATATAAGCAATAAAAAATGATACTACAATTAGTACTCTAATTCAATTTTACAAATACTGGAATTTTCGAGTATTAAGAGTAAGGCCATCATTAGTAAAGAGATAACATGAATAGAAAGAGAAATCTTATCGACAAATCAGTTATTTGAAATTGAAATATGTCGTAATCAGTTTTGTTCTATTTTATTCATAAAGAAATGTTTGGTCTTATCCATTTGTATTAATCGATCATCGTCAGTTTGAATTTTTTTTTATTACAAATCGAAATCATTTGAACAGAACCAAAAAACTGTAATGACAACTAGTTGCTGATGATGACCATACATTTAAAAATCGAAAATTTCAGTATTTGTAAAATTGAATTAAATTGCTATGATTATTATTTTTTCATTACTTACATTAAATATTCGAGTTACTCTATTGTACATACAATTTTGGTACACCTACACTTCATCCTAAATTGTGACTATATATTTTCACTACATCGATATGAAATAAAATTTTATTTTCAAGTTCATAGCATTTCGTTTTAAATATTTCTCGATATTATTGATATTATAAGACGACACGATTCTTTTCAATCGTGCATCAAGATTCACATAAACTTTTTTTTCTTCAGTTGTTCAACAACATGAAATCGTTCAATATCGATCTCCAATTGGCTTTGTTCAGTAAGATACATTTAGCAAGTTTAGCAATAGAAGAATATTTGATTGATACGTGACTATTGAACGCACGATGTGATCATGGTAAATCTTGTATATCCCACTCGTAAATATTCTATTGCGGCAAACTAAATTTCGATTTACCACGACGGCTATCTAAACAAGCACTCACCCTCAAGATTCTCAAACTGGACTTTCGCTAATTGGCGAAAGTTTGATAAACTATTGCCAATATCAGTGAGAATCCGTCACGCTACTGTCAATTTGAGTGAAACGCTGACATTGGCATCAAATATATTTATAGATGATAGTCGCTTTTACCATAATAAAAAAATTTACCCATAGTTTTAGTTCTTAGAAATAATCTATCCAATATTTCCGTAAAATATTACATGTAGCCTACAACATTTTTAATATACACTTACATTAGTATCCTAGTGGGAAACTTTCTCATGTATGTTGTGATATCAAATTTCTTCGATAATTATCATCAAAAGTATGCTAGTTACCATTCGCGCTGCAACATTACGATCTCAAACTACTTGATGGTGGAAAACTATTACTTGATCAAACAACATACACAAACAAAACAGCGCGAAAAGGTCGATGAATAAAAAACAAAAATAACTTGAAATAAACTTAAAACTTGTCTGATACAGCAACAACAATCCACACTTGAAGTTACTGTTCATCCTCATCATTGAGATGAACATTCAGAGAAAGAGACTGGTGTACTACCTGAAAGTTTGTCTCTTAATCAATATGTGATATTATTGTTTTCCAACAAAAATAAAATATCAACATCATTTTATCGTTACGATTGACTACTGTTTTATTAATCAATGAAAATTCATCATAAAAGAAATCAATATTTACCACATCTCCATTTTTCAGTTATAATCTGATCTTATTTGAACTAGAATTATGTTAATCTAATGAATTTCAATTAAAAATTTTGATTCAAATCAGAGTTTCTAACAAAACCTTGAAATAGAAGTTAATATCGTACAGAATAGAATGAGAAGAAATGAAATGAAAAAACAAATAATGAAAAACCTTTTAAAACCACATAATTAGACAAATATATTCGCTTATAAGAATATAAATTAATTGAAATTAGATCATCACTATAGTATGTAATAACAATTCTTTGAAAAAATTTCGAAATTTATTTTTCAGAAATGCATCATTGAATTGTCTTTGATTTTTTATTTGTTCGAAAGAATCAAGTCTAAAGAGTATACATATTGAGCAAAAAACTTCTGTATCTAGATAATTTGTACTGTACATTCTTTCAATTAATTTCAAAAAAGCTTTGCAACACCCTCAACAATTTTCATTGTAAATTGACTCTCAAAAATAGAAAATCGAATCAAACATATTTTATTTAAATTATGAAATAAAATGTAAGGATACGAAAGCGTATGCATCGAAATGATCGATCATCACAAATTTTTGACTATTTATTTTGCACTTGATGAATCAGTATGTTCTCATGATTTCATCATTTTTTATAGTAATTGTGTAATACCTGTTGCATGAGATTTGTTTATTACTATTAAAGGAAACGTATGAAGTAATAGAACTGAAAAAGATAAAAACTATGGGTGGACATGCATTAAAAAATGTTGTAACAAGACGTTATGCACGAGCTGAATATTATATATTAAAAGAACGTATATTAAATAAACTTCAAGGACATATTAATCAATTTGATGTTCCAAAAGAATTTCCATGTAAAGAATCATTTGGTGATCTTGATGTTCTTATTGTATGTCCATCATCATTAAATATTCGAAAATTAATTGAAAATTTATTTAATCCAACAGAAATTGTTCATAATGGTGATGTTTATTCATTTGATTTTGAACAATTTCAAATTGATTTTATTCTTATACCAGAAACTCAATTTCATAATGCAATTGTTTATTTTTCTTATTCAGATTTAGGTGGTTTAATTGGAAATATTTGTCATAAAATTGGTTTAAAATATGGTATACAAGGTCTTTGGATGAATGTACATACAAAAGAATTTGATCCAACAACAACATCAACAAAATTAATTTTATCAAATAATCCTCAAGAAATATTTAATTTTCTTGGTTATGATTATGAAAGATATTTAAAAGATTTTACTAATGAAAAAGAATTTTTTGAATGGATAATTGAAGGAAAATATTTTCGTCGTTTCTATTTTGATGATGATCAACTTAATCATGCACATCGACAACGTACATCAAAACGTCCAATTTATATTAAATTTATTTCATTTTTAAATGAACAACAAATAATTGATGTTAATAAAAATGAATCATCTGAAGATCAAAATCAATTTATTTCACATATTCGTCAACAAGCATTAATCTTTTTTAATAAACAACAAACATATGAACAAGGACTTAATGCACGTGAAGATAAACGACAATTTCGTGCGAAATATAATGGTCAATATTTTTGTGATATTGATAATATAAAAAATATGATACCTGTACATATGAAAAATTTTGAAAGACGTTTTGCTAAAACTGATGAAGAATTTCATCAATGGGTAATTAATACTGATCATGAAACAATTAAATATGAAATAGATAAATATAAACAAGAATTAAAAACTAATCAATTATCATAACATATAAAATATTTTATTGTAAAAAAAAAATAAAGTTACATTTGGATTTTCTGTTTTTTCATCAGCACCTAAAAAATAATAATAATGAATTTATTTAAATAGGGGAGGAGGGAAGTTACCATCACTACATGGAATAACATTATCTTTAACTCCAGCTGGATATTTATTATTGATAATAGCTAAATTACGATAATTAAGTGAAACTTCATATTGATTTATTATTGGAATATCTTCTTGAAATTCTTTAAGATAATCAATACCTTTACATTCAGTTATACGATAAACAGTTTGTTTATTTGATGACATTATTTATGTAAAAATAATCAAATAAATCTATATGCACGAATAAATCGCACTAAATATTTATATATATATATGATTATTAGACATGTACTTTTCTTGCATATATATTCATCCTTTTTAGCATGTTCCTTTACCTATCAAGGCTATATTCATCAAAAAAAATATGATTCGTTCTTTACAAAAGTATATTTATATATATAATATCAAGAAAATGTGTCATTCTAAATTTATTACAAAACAACAATAAAAGCACTGTGATAGATTCTATCTACAGTAAAAATAAAACGAAAATCAAGTAATTCTACTACATACACAAGACAAACAACATAAATATATTTTGGTTTTTCTATATCTGGCTAAATATATGTATATATATATAATAATTAAATTATCCATCAAGTTTCGGACATTCCGGATGAATAAAATTTCTTGGATGAATCATATCATTTTGTCTTATAACCCATTCATTAGATAAATAATCAATAACTTGTTTAATATGTTGTTCACTTATATCACCATCAAGTTCAGCTAAATATCGATAAAATTTTTTCCATTGTTCAAATGGTATACGAGCATTAGCACCTGGTGGATCGCTTGTTAATAATTCACAAATTTTAATTAATGTATCGGCTAAATTCTATTTAAAAAAAAATTTATATATTTTTAATCTTTATATATATCTATCATACTTTAGATAATTTTGATACAGCAATAGCAAGAAATTTATCCCATTGTATATCATTATTAAATGTACCAATTTGTACAATATCATCAAATTGTTCTCGTGGAATATTTAAATTATCAAATTTATTTTGTATTTCACTTAATAATATTGTACCTTTTGGAGAAAGCTAGAAGAAAAAAAATAATTTTTTAAATTCTATTAAATGATAAAAAAGATTAATTTCTTAAATCTGCTAAATATTTTTTAATTCTATCATAACATGAAATTATTAAAAAATATATAATTACAATTGAAATTCTAGAAAATATCTTAATCAGAGTTTAGTATTAGTGTATAATCTAATATTAATCGATCGTTTTCTTTAATAGAATTTTCTATCATGATTGATCAATGTAATTGTATCACTATACTGTAATAAAATATACAGACTACTCGATATAATCTTTATAGTTCTTGAATTGATAATATTTCATAAACTATGAATGTCATAGTCAATATAATGTTCTATTAAATACGATTATCAATGAAAACTGAATTATATGTAAAATATGATATACTTGTCGATGTAATATTTTTAATAAACCCATTGTTAATCCTGTATCAGTTTTTTGTGTAGCTGCAGGCATTTCTAAACCTAAAATTAATTTTTAAATTTAAATATTATATATTTAAAATTAGTTTTTTTTCTTACGTTCTTTAACCGGTGGTGTTTCACCATTTGCTAATGCTCGAAAATATCTAATTATTAAATATAATAAAAAATAATGATAAGAAAAAAATTTTTGAATATAAAACTTACGCAGCACTCCATGCTAATATATCTACTGGTTGTGTTCGAATAGCTGCCTTAGAAAATTGAAGTAAAATATCCGGAAATTCAGGTGGAATAGGAATTTGTTCACTTGTATAATATGGTTCATTAGTTGCCATATTTATTTTTTTTTTTGTTACAGAAAAGAACTAGATCAGATGTAAATAAGTCAGTGAATTTCTACCATTAATATCATCTTATACTTGGCATTTCAATGTCATATTTTATTATTTTTAATATAAATTTATTTTATAATCTATTTATTAATATTAATAATTTATTTTATCTTTAATTATAAATAAAATTTTATTGAAAAAATTTTTAATTAATAAAATATTGACATCGTATGTGGCGCACTTTAATTTCATTCGTTAATATTTTTTCTTAGGCTCGAAACAAAGACGAACTCAATCAATTTTTTTGTCGGTTATCAAACATATGTTTTTCAACTTTTAATCCATGAAAAAATTAAAAAAATATTATTCTAGATAATAAAATGAAATCATCTTCACGTTCAATACTTCATAATCGAAATGTTGAAAATCATCCAATACCTTCGTAAGAATACTTTCTTGCAAAATGAATTTCTCTCTTTTCTTTTTACAAATATATTGATTTATAGAGAATATTTTTTGGCAAATGATTCTAAGAAACATAATGATGAAAATCGAAAACAACATGGTGCAACATCATCACATAGTAATGCGGATTTAATTACAAATCATTTAAATGAAACAACAGTAACATCTAAAACAAATACTGGAACACCACAGTGAGTGAAAAATATTTCTATAAGAAAATAGATCTATTGTATTTCATAGCAGAGATGTCCATCACGGCTGAAAATCTGCCGCTGCCGCGCCGCGGTCTTTTACAGCTGCTGGGGCCGCGCCGCCGTGGTCAAAAATCGAAGGCTGCCGCGCCGCGATGGACATCTCTGTTTCATAGTACACACTTCGAACAGATGTAAGAGATAATATAGTGATTATTACATGAAAAGCAGATTGACTATATAGTTAAGTAAGAATATTTATGTCTGACAAATATATTTAATCAATATACAAGGCCTATATAGAACTTGTAGACATATGTCAAGACAAAGAAAGCTTATAAAGATAAACAGTAGAAAGCATTAATTCAGTTGTTATAGAGTCAAAAAAAAGTAAAGACAATCTAAATTTCAATATTTATATTTCTAGACGTCAATGGACAATAAATGATTTTGAAATTGGAACACCATTAGGTCGAGGACGTTTTGGTCATGTTTATTGTGTTCGTGAGAAAAAAAGCAAATATATTGTTGCTTTAAAAGTAATTTATTATTAATAAATTTTTTTTTGTTTCTTAAAATATTTATTTTAATAGGCTATTATTAAAGATCAAATATCAACACCTCGTTTAGCTAAACAATTAATCAGTGAAATTTCAATTCAAAGTCGTCTTAAGTAAGAATTTTATATCTTCTTTATAAAAACGAAATGTTTAATTATTCAAATAGACATCCAAATATTTTACGTCTTTATGGATTTTTTCATGATGAACAACGAATATTTTTATTACTTGAATATGCACCCGGTGGAGAATTATATCGACGTATGCAAAAAGAAAAAATTCTACAAGAAACTGAAGCTGCTGGAGTAAATAAATATGAAGTATAATATTATTAATAGATTCATTGCTTTTTTTGCTTTTAGTATGTCTATCAACTTTGTAATGCATTATCATATCTTCATTCAAAACAAATTATTCATCGGTAATTCAAGTTTATTTATTTATATTATCAAAATAAAAAAAAACAATAATATAATTCATTTTTAGTGATATTAAACCAGAAAATATTCTCATTGGAGTTTATGGAATTCTTAAATTAGGTTATTAAATTTTTCATTTTTTTTTTATTTTATTTTTTTATTTTTTTCAGCTGATTTCGGTTGGTCTGCTGAGAGTAGTGAAGCAAATAAGTGTGTTCTACTAACGATAAAATTTATTTTGTAATTCTACTTTTTTTTTCTAATTAAAATAGACGAACAACACTTTGTGGTACATTAGATTATTTAGCACCGGAAATGCTTAATGGAAATGGATATGATGAAAAAATAGATCTTTGGTGTTTAGGTATATTTACTTATGAAATGGTAAATTATTTTAAATTAATTTAAATATTTTTATGTATAATTTTAATTTAAAGATTGTTGGTAAACCTCCATTTGATAGTCAAACTCAACAAGATACAATTCGACTTATTCGAACAAATGATTTATCATTTCCATTAAATACATCAAATAATGCTCGTGATCTTATTACTCGAGTAAAATGAAAAAATTTCTTATTATTTTGTTTCTTTTAAAAATAAAAATTTTTTATATTTTTAATTAAGCTTATTCGTCGTAATCCATTAGATCGTATGCCATTAAATGAAGTAATTCAACATGAATGGATTCGTGAAAATGCAAATATAAAAGCAATTGATGAAAATTATGAGAAAATTAATAAAACAACATTAATTAATCATAAAGATGAAAATTAATATCTTAAATGGATATTATTATTATTCTATTTATTTTTCTTTTCTAATGACACTTCTTATTAGTGTCATCTCTATGGAATTTTCTTTCTTTTTCTTTTTGTATATATACTTTAATTAATGGATAAATATAGGCAATGAAAGATACTAGTTTGAAAATATTCCTTAATTTTTATGTAGGATTTACTGTCAATCAAATGTCATACATATATATATATATACAGCTGACTAAGAATAATAAGAAAAAAAAAGACAGTTGATATCTAACAGTAGATGATGATGAGTAGTTGTTCTTTGTTTGTTTCTCTTCTTTATTATCATTTGTTATTCTTTTATTGTATTGTCTCAACTATTATTCTAAATAAATTCTCCGTCGAATTGATCGTATAGTGATGCGAGATGTAAGCGTTAGATCGATGAAAAGAGAGGAAAGAATATAGAATAATCCTTCCCGTTCTTTCTTCTTTTACTCTCTGTTGATACTACTGTCTCTAATGGAACTAGTACTACTAAACAAGCATACACAGTTAGAGAGGGTCATTGTATTGTGTTAACCCGGCACTTAATGGTACGAATGATAATGCATATATAGAAGTTTCAACATTATCAAATTGCATATTCACTCGATTTGTTGTTTCATATATTCTATCGATAATGTCGGATCATGAATGTATTGATGAAACATTATCCTATGCATTATCATCAACAATGATAAGTCAATATTCATTTTGGTTATATAGGTAAGGAAAAACTAGAAAGAAAGAATATATTATATATTTAAAAATAAAACCAATCAAATCTATATAATTAAGAAAAAAAGAAAATGAATCAATTTATTAAACGGAAATAATGAGTTGAGAAAATCTCAAGAGAATTTTGATGATGAAGAAGAAGAAAAAAAAAAAAGAATAATGTCTTTTTTTATATGATTAGAAATGAAAAAATTGAATCACTCAATTTATTTATACGTCCAATAATATCTACAGATATATTTGAATTAAAAAATTTATTTACTGAATGTTCAATATTTCAACGTGCATCAATTGATTTTTCTATGTATTATTTTGCATTTCGACCAAAACATTCATATACAATAACATCTAAACAAGGTCTTTTAGCACATGCATCTATTAAACAATGGAATATTGAAAATAATTCAATGTCATCAATATTTATGCTTGGTCTTGTTTATGTACGTTCAGATTATCGAAAATTTGGTATTGGAGAATTATTAACAAATTATCTATTAAAATTACAATCTGAACATATTAATTCTATTCATGCAAATATACTAACACAACATTTACCATTTTATATTCGTTATGGTTTTCAAGCATCATTTTCATTAGTTGGATTTACTGGTAAACTTAATGAATTTTATAATTTAACAAATATATTTGATGAAGAAATAAATATTCAATTATATGAATTATCTGATATACTTGATATTGCTTCATATGATCGTCATATATATCCAATATATCGTGTACAATATTTTGAACAATTACGTGAACATATGTATTCAATAGCTGGTTATGTTGCACGTTCAACAAAAACAAATTCTATATTAGGTTATGTTATATTAAATTTTAGTCAAGAATTTATTAAATGTGGACCATTATATGCTGATAATATAAATATAGCTTTATTATTATTAAGACAATGTGCAACAGATTATGATGGTACAATGATATTATCATTACCTGAAGATAATCGTATGGCAATAAAAATGTTTGAATCAAAACATTTTAAACAAACAGATATACTTCATCGAGTTTATAGAGGGAATGAAAATATTTTAAATGAAAAAAAAATTTTTCAACGTATTTGGGCTATTACTGATGATTGGCTTTCGTTAATATGAATATATTTTATATATGTGAAAATATTTCTTCTTTTCTTTTTTTTTTTTATTTGCGGGTGCTTTGTCATTTGTGAAGTGTGATAAAAAATCAAATATATTTATGTGCTTTTTGTTTTTTTAAATAATTGAAATAAAATAATAAAAAAAAAAAACGTTTAAATGATAATCTACAATGAATTTTATTGTTTATTGTAATATAAGAAAGATTTCAATTTTTGATCTCGCCATTTCGAATTGTAAAATATTTCTTTGACATTATTGATTAATGATTTCTTTACAGTTCATTGCTCAATAATATATTGAGATTAAATCGATTAAAAGCAATTTTTATCTTTAGATGTTGTCATCTCTTATTTCATAAATGATAAGAGATAATCAATCTTACAATAACCATTAAATTCTATATGAGAAATAAGAGATGAAATTATGTAATACATAGTCGGAAGGTCATTCATTTTTTACAAAATGAATAATAGTTCAAAAATCGTAGTTCTTTAATTCTGAAATGATATAAATCTGTAAAAAGATAATAATAACACACTGTAACCTTTCTCTAGTTCATGTGATCAAAAAAAAAACGTAGATTGAATGAGTCATTTAAATCCAAATGAATCAATAGTTTTGTCAGGCAGATCAAATTAATTTCGCATTTCTCACAAGCAATTAGTAATTACAATAACAAGTTTTTTTTGTTTTGTATCTTTAACAGAATTTTTTCTATTATTATTTTCATCAGCAGATATAAAAATATCAAGTACCATTGACACTAATGAGTTCATTACTTGATGACTTATAGAATCTCACTAAAATCTATTATTTATAATATTTACATGTCTAACTATATATAGTTTTGGAATGGTTCTAAGCAAACACCAATCCTTAGTAAAATAGATGTCACATAAAAATATTTTGAATGAATCATAGATAAGCTATTTCAAATAATAATAAATTGTATGTATCAGTTAGTCACAAATATATTTGTTATAAATGAACTAATAGAAAATAAAGTATTTATTTTTTATTTTAGTACAAAATACAATATGAATAGCGATGAAGATAGTAATCCATTTGCTGATCCGTCAATTCGACAGGCAACAGCACAAACATTGTTTGTAGTTTGTTAATATTTTCTAATTTAATTTAAATGAAATTATTTTAGTACAAATCAACAAACATTAAATGAATATAATCCATTTTCAAATACAACAGTAGCAGCAAAAGTATGTTTATTTAAATTCTTTTATTATACATATTTTAAATATATATATCTTTAGCCTCAACCATCAAATCAAACATATGCAGCTGCTTCTGTACCAATAAGTCAACCAGCAGCACCATCATATGCATCGGTAACAATACCTGCTGGTACTCAACAAACAACAGAAAAATTTGGTGGTAATACAACTCGTGTTGATCTAAGTCAATTGGAACGACAACAAGCAGAACTTGAACAACGTGAAAAACGTCTTGTTGAACGTGAACGGGAAATAAGAAATTTACAAACTGGACGTAAGTTTATTTCGTTTATTATTATTATTATTATATAAATTGATTAAAAGTCCAGGTAAAAGAAAAACAACTGTTTTTTTTCGATGAATCATCATAGTATCTTTTCTTTTTTTATTATGATAAAATTTATTTTTAGTTTCAGGTACTTCGTAAAACTAGATTTTCTATTAAAGCTAAAATTTTAATATTAAAATTGAGAGATAATATATCGAAAATCTATTCTGTATAGATCTTGAATGTTTCTTATCTAAATTGTACTATGTGAGATGTTCCAGTTCATTAACTATTTGAAAGAGGAAGAGAAAAACTAATGCATAAAAGACAATGACAATAAAGAAAGAGACATTAGTGATAAGATAATGTTATCTGTTGATACTAACAAATATATTTCTTTAGATCGTGATAATAATTTCCCACCATTACCAAATTGGTGTCCATGTCGACCATGTTTTTATCAGGATATAAGCATTGAAATTCCAAATGAATTTCAAATATGGGTTCGTTATCTTTATTATTTATGGTTATGTATGTATATTTAAATTTAATATAATTTTATATTTTATTATTTTTATTCTTCAGTCTATTCGGCTACATTAGCTTTGAATATAATTGCGGCATTCTCTTATCTTAGTTAGTTAAAAAAACTAATTTTAAATAAAATGAAAATTAATTATTTTTTATTTTTCTAAAGTGGTTGATAAAGCAGGTGCAACTACATTTGGTTTATCAATTGTTTATTTTCTATTATTTATTCCAAGTTCTTACATCTGTTGGTTTCGACCAATATATCGAGCATTTAGGTAATGTATATATTTATTACTAAATAAATTTTCGAAGAAAAACTTATTCTAGAGCTGATCGAGCAGTTGATTTTATGATATTTTTTTTTATGTTCTTCTTTCAAATATGTATCTCCGTTTTCATGGTAGTGGGTTTAAAAAACTCAGGATTTTGGTAATGAAAAAAAAAAAGGCACACATAAAAAAACTAAATGAGAAATTATCTAACTTAATCACTATAATTTTTATTCTTACTTTTAAATTTACTAACAATATTTCTGTCTGAATTAATCTAGAGAAGACAGTGCATCAAATTTTATGATATTCTTTCTCATTTTCTTTATACAAATTATCATAACAATATTACAATTCTTTGGTGTTGCTAATCTTGGATGGTAATATAATATAGATTTTATTTATATTGTATTTTGCATGATTGTATTTTAATTAATGTTACTTATGTGTTTGTTTTTTTTTGCATGCATTTATTTAAGCATGAAAAAAAAAACTTTTTTAATGCGTGAACATAAAACTACTTGAAGAGTTTGATATAAAATTTTGTTATTCTTTCACATGAAGATCGAGTTAAAATATGAGATTAATAGATTCATGTTCCGAGAATTTTTTGCAACTACTGTACATAATTATCTTTATGTGCTTTTAGAAATGATAGTTGTTTTCTTCTTCATTAATGCTTTATTTATTGTCACTAATATTCTTTTTTATAATTAGAATATTTGATGTGGCATGTGGTGGGTGCTTCTTATGCTAATTATTATTGCTTGCTATTGCTAAAATAAAAAAAAAAAAGCTCATCAAAAATACTAATTTTAAATATAAAAATAAAATATAGAATAATTGCTAAAATATATTTATATGTGTGTGTATTTTTAGTGGTTTTATATTGATGATTAAATTATTCTCACTTGGTGGAAAGAGTATTGCAGCTGGTATTATTGTTATGATTGTTACATTGAATTTTGCTCTTATTGCTCTTGCTGATGGTTTATTATTGATTAAGGTGAGATAAAAATAAATATATATAGACTTCTAAGATAGACTTTTACACAAGTGTTCTTATAATTAGTTTATATGAATATATTTTAGGTTCATCGATTATATCGACAATCAGGTGCCACACTTGAACAAGCCCAAAGGGAATTTCAATCGGCTTTCGTAAACAAGTAAATTTTAATAGAAAATAATAAATTCTTTCTAATTTTTGTTTTTTTAAATTTCTAGTCCAACTGTACGTGGAGCAGCTCGTGAAGTAGCTACAGCCGGTGTTAATCAAACAATACGTAGTAGTGGGTATCAATAATAACCCGATTATATTAAAAAGATTATCTAATAAAGACTATAAAA
>JAJEKB010013529.1:0-21170 GCA_022393335.1 Macrotrachela quadricornifera
TTCAACATCCAACAACATTAAATGATCAAACCGTTCAACAAATAAATGCTGATGTTTGGCGTCTTTCTACTGCTGAACGTCACGATTTATATCGTTATTGGCTTACAAAATATCAACAATATTTACATTATTCTGTTCGTGATGCAAGATCAGAATATAATCAAGCAACAGCTGCACTTGCTGAATATCATCAAGAAGAAGATTATTATATTTTAAAAGATAGTGTTATTGTTGCTATGACAACAACATGTGCAGCTAAATATCATACTGTATTAGAAAAACTTCGTAAGAAAAAAATAAAACTTTATTTTTTTTTATTATGATGATGAATATATATTATTTTAGAAAGTAAAATTGTTATTGTTGAAGAAGCAGCTGCAATTTTTGAAGCACATATTATTACTGCATTAAGTACAAAATGTGAGCATTTAATTTTAATTGGTGATCATGTTCAATTAAGACCAAATCCGAGTGTATATGGTCTTGCAACCAAATATCAGATTGATGTATCATTATTTGAACGTCTTATTAAAAATAATTTTCCAAATGTTCGATTAAATATTCAAGTAACGATCATATTAAACGAATGTTTTATAATGAGAATGATTAAAATATTAAGAAAATAGTACAAATTAGAAGAATCATGAATTTTTATACACTTTTCTTGCATCATCTATGTCCTGTTGCCTTACTAATTAGAAACAGAAACTAACATTCACTTAAACATAAACTTTTATCTCATAATTTAAAGATTAGATACACGTTGTAAGTCTGCCTATATTTACTTCTTTCAGGAATTTCTTACTGATATTTCATAAATTTCATCCAATAGTCATATCCATCAATAAGTAGTGCTCTAATTTTGTGCAACAAGCAATATAACGTAATCATCCCATTCTCATAAGTTATAGATTGGAAGAAACTTTTTTTTTTCTTTAATTTTAAATCGAAAATTCATCTCTTTTGTTAAATAATTATAGCATCGAATGCGTCCAGAAATTGCTCGTCTTATGAAACATTTCTATGACGATTTGGAAGATCATACAAGCGTAAGAACAGATCGATTACCAGTACGTGGTATTAATAATAATATTTACTTTATTAATCATACAAATATTGAAACAACTGTAGTTGATGGAAGTTCAAAACGAAATGACTATGAAGCAAAATATGTTATTTCATTAGCAGAATATTTAATAAAACAAGGCTATCAAACAGATCAAATAACAATACTTGTTATGTATCTTGGTCAACGACAATATATTGCTAAACATACACGTCAAATTAAACCTTTACATGGTGTTCGTATTATGGTATTATTAATTGATATTTAAATTTTTCGAAATTAACTAATATTTTTTCATTTATTTATAGGTAACAGATAATTATCAGGGTGAAGAAAATGATATAATTATTTTATCATTAGTACGTAGTAATTCTGACAAAAATATTGGTTTTCTTAGTATACATAATCGAATATGTGTGGCATTATCACGTGCACGTTGTGGTCTTTTTGTTATTGGAAATATGAATTTATTAGCAGACGTTGAAGATATGTGGAAGAAAATTGTTAAATCATTAGTTGAAACAAATGAAATAGGAAAAGGTTAATTAATTATGCCATTGTAATATAAAAAGAAACAACTTTTTATTATTAGGTTTATATCTTTCTTGTCGTCAACATTCGAAAGACAAATTTATTGCTGATAAACCAGAATCATTTTTACAACGGCCAGAAGGTGGTTGTAATAAACCTTGTGATACTCGACTTAAATGTGGTCATCGATGTGAGTTAATGTGTCATAACTATGATCATGAGTAAATACAAAAAAGTTTATAAAGAATCGAAAAAAAAATTTTATTTCTACTGGATTTTTTTAGACATAAAGAAATAGTTTGTCATAAAAAATGTGATGAACCTTTACCATGTGGTCATAAATGTACAAAACGATGTCATGTTTCTAAGCCAAATCAACATGATCCATGTCGCGTTCTTGTCGATAAAACAGTTACACCATGTGGTCATACAATACGTTTTCAATGTGCACGAATACCAACTAGTGATGATTGTGTACAACCAATTCTAAAACGTCTTTCTTGTGATCATGCTGTTCAAATTCCATGTCGTATTGTCTCATCACCATCAGAATTAAAACGATTTTCT
This sequence comes from Macrotrachela quadricornifera, assembly GCA_022393335.1. Lineage (NCBI taxonomy): Eukaryota > Metazoa > Rotifera > Eurotatoria > Philodinida > Philodinidae > Macrotrachela > Macrotrachela quadricornifera. Next base: position 2,165 of record JAJEKB010013529.1, read on the forward strand.
TGTCCAACACCTTGTAATACAATACTTGCATGTAAGCATAAATGTAGTGGAAAATGTGGAGATTGTCGAACTGGTCAATTACATATTCCATGTCGACAAAAATGTGATCGACCATTGATATGTTCACATGTAAGTGTATATTCAATAAAAAAAATTCATTTATATGTAAATATTTTTATCTATTGTGTCTAGGTTTGTAAAGCACCATGTACTAATAATTGTCCACCTTGTCTACAGGAATGTCAAACACGTTGTATTCATTCTCGATGCACAAAGAAATGTGGTGAACTATGTACACCATGCAAAGAGGTTTGTATATATTAATTAATTATTTGACTCCTATAGTATCAAAAAAATTGCATCTATTTTATAATTATTCTTTTGGAATGAAGGTAGACTTTACTTCAAGATAGAACAGAATAACTCATCATTTTACGATAAAAAATTCGAATATCTTTGATTTATTCAACTAAATGAGTTAATTTTTTCGTTCAAACATTTTTATTCATAAAAAGAAACATATAACAACTCCTGTCGTGCAAACTAATCAAAAAACTGTTGATCAATTTTGATTCTTTTTTACTGACTGATGGTCAACCTACTAGTTAATTAGGAAAATAATCGGTTCATACCACACGGAAGGTAATATATAAAGGTATTATAAATGACTTCAATCCAAAACTATGACCATTCTAGAATTTCGATAAATAATATATACATGTATCACATTCGATATCTGTTATATGTTTCTCTTATGAATAAAATTTTAAACATCCTTCTATCATTCGCTTAAAAATTATAATGAATATATTCGAATATTTTATCTCTTCTATCTTATGTGTTTCTGTATCTAAAATAAGGTAATATAACAGTCTATGTCAATTCTATCCACTTATAATAAAAAAAGTTTTATTCTTAAACGAGATCTGCTGGTCCTTAGATAATTGTGCATAGCTTCGACATATTAAACTTTGATTAGATATGTAATTATCTTCAGCTGCATATAAAAGAAAATTTTTATTAAATATTAACTAATTTATTGCTAAGTATTCATTATAGATTAACGTCTTACTAAAACTGTCATTATGTTTAAACCAAAGTCTTTCTATAGCTGAAATGTTTTGAAAAGAAAATTTTATATTTATTTCTATATTTAGCCATGTGCTTATAAATGCAAACATCTTCAATGTACACGTTTATGTTCTGAACCATGTAATCGTGGTCCATGTAATGAACCATGTGATAAAAAATTGAAATGTGGTCATGATTGTAAATATATATATATATATTTCGAAAAATCTACACTTTATTTTTAAATGAAATCATTGTTAATTATAGGTATTGGCATTTGTGGTGAACCTTGTCCTAGACAATGTCGTATTTGTAATAAACATGTTGTACAAGAAATATTCTTTGGTTCAGAAGATGAACCTGATGCACGTTTTGTTTTCTTACCTGATTGTAAACATTTAGGTATGTTTTACAATACATTTTTTTCAAATTTTAATCTTATCATTATTATTATTATTATTTGATTAGTTGAAGTAACTGCACTTGATAAATACGTTGAAGATTTTCGTAATAAATCAGATGAAAGTACTGCTATTCGTTTTCCTGAATGTCCTCGTTGTAAACAACAAATTCGTCGTTGTACAAGATATATGCCAATAATTAATGAATTGCATAATATAATTACACAAATTAAAATGAAAATCTTAGGTAATCATTCAGACAAAGATATGAATAATCAACGAAAACTTTTAATAAAAAATTATGAACAAACAGAACGTAGTTTAAAAGAAATTGATCTTCAACAAATGAAATATTTTTTTAATAATTTATATGATCAAAATAGTTTCTTTTCTTATGATATGTTAATTCTAATGAAAAATATTCTTTTATTTCTCAATGAAATTGATAAACTTTTAATTGATGGACGAAAAAAATTACCAAATAATATTTTTGAAGATTTAGTAAGTATTCTTTTCTATATATGTATATATAATTCTATACTTTTTTTGTTAATGATTAATTTGTTTTGTTATAGGTTAATTTACCTCTAAATCATATTGTTAATTATTTATATAAACATTATCAATTTCGAAATTTTGCTGAACAACAAATAAATGATATTCATGCAGAATTAGATCGTATTTGTCGTGTGATTTTTATTGAAACTCTCATGTTATCATTAAAATCTCAAGGTTCAACACGTATTTTAAAGCAAGATGAACAAGAAATTATTAAAGCTATGGAATATCTTACAAAGAAAACAGGACCATTTACTGAACAAGATAAAAAAAAATTTGATGAATTTGTTAAAAAAGTCGAACATTTAAATAATTTACCTGGTTTGGGTATAAATGAACGTGAACGAGTAGCAATTGTTAGTGCATTAAATATGACTCAAGGTCATTGGTATATTTGTCCAAATGGTCATCCTTACGTGATTACTGAAGTATGTATTAAATTTACGATATTTATTACGAAAAATATATTGTTTGTTTATTGATTTAGTGTGGTGGTGCTAATCAACAAAGCACATGTCCTGAATGTGGGGAACAAATTGGTGGACAAAATCATAATTTATTACCAACAAATCGTCATTTTGGTTTAATGGATGGTTCACAACATGCAGCATGGTCAAACGAAGCTAATTTAAATATAAACCCAGCATTAATATGATTGATTTTATTTTATTTTATTTTAAATGAAAGTTTTATTCTCTTTATGTTTTTACAAATTCTGATTTATTATTTATTTATAGTCAAGATAAACGAGATTATGATATTCTTATATCATTGAAAGTCAATACATTTGGAAGACTAATCCATACAATCACATCATTTTATGTTTGCTATTAGATTTCTTTATATTTTTCTTTAAAATTAGTGAGGCGAATATTTTACATATAGATAGAATAATAGGTGACTTGTATTGGTTGGTTTAGTATGCAGATATTCAATGTTTAATTGAAATTCTGTTTCTATTTGTATAATCTTTGAAGAATATTCTTTCAACTGATATGACAAGAGGTTTTCTCTGAAACATTATCGCGAAGAAATTAACTCTCTATGATAAAATCTGTCTTCTACCGATATCAAAAATAGTTTTTCTAACTACAGCAAGTTGCTAAATTTTACTGTTAACAACAATGTACTAACAAAAATAAGTAAAAATTTAGCTTTTTAAGGAATTTTTTTATCCTTTCTGTAAGAAATAGAGTTGAGATCTCTTTGATGCCAATATTATATGTCTGGCTGAATTAAATATCAATTACTAAAACAAATGCATCAAAATAAAAATTATTTCTCCACAATAAAATCAATTTCAATTTAATGGCGAAGATTGATAGGACTCGTTACATTTTTGTAGAACGAAAAAATAAATCCTACGCCATCTGTTTCTTTGTATTGGTTCCTATCTTTTCTTATTACGCTCTTGTATTTGTATTAAAATATGATGACGTAGATTATTCATATAGAAAGGTACGTTAGTAAAGTATAGCAATAATGTGTATGACAAAAAAACTCAAAGAACGAATATTTTCTTTTTTTTTGTTCGTATCGTTCTTCGATACAGTAATCATACCACTGTATATAATAATATATTTTACGTGATATTCATATACTTCTAAAAATAATTTATATTTTTTCATAAACGTTTATCGTATTTATTATGTCGTGGTTTATCGAACATTGACTGAAAGTAGATACATAGCCTGCATAATAATATATATATATATATTATTTATTTGTGTTAAAAAAAAATGCCGTCCGTTTTATATTCAACATCATGTTATATCAGTAACGATTTCTATCGTATATCAATATATGTTGATGACAATGATCAAAATTCTAATAACACTCAATCAGTAACAGATTCATCTGAATTCACATCTACTGACATTCTAATTGAAGCTGTTATACCTTCATTAACTCGATTAAATTTTGAACCAATAAATGACACTAAAACTACGAACATTCCAAAGACAATTATTCTTAATCATATACTTAATATTCAACAGATAAATGTTATTCCAAATAGATATAAAAAGAATTTGTATAAAAGTAGTGAAACAATTGATACAAATGGTACAACAACAACAAGGAATAAACCATCAAGACAAATAAGTTGTACAACATTAACTACGAATGTTTCACAAGCTAGTTTACCACAAATAGTACCACCACGTCGACAATTTAGTCTTGGAAGATTTTTTTCTTCACAATCAAATGTAGATATTGAAGCTAATTTAATAATTAAAACATCAATTAAACTAAATTATGTTGATGTATCGAATTCAATTCGATGGACTATAAAAAGATTAGAACTTGAATTTGAACAAGAAAATGTAGCAAATGAATTTTATAATCATTTAAATTTATGTTTATCAACATTAAAACAACGACCACGTCGTTTATTAATTTTTATTAATCCATTTGGTGGTACAGGTAACAAGAACAGATTTCTGTCTATCTTCAATTTATTATTTAAACTAAATGAAATTTTTACAGATAAAAGTATTTTTTAAGTTATATTTGTATATATTTCAAAGAATATTTTCTATATACAAAATTAATCTATATTTTTCAACTACCTGTTTTAGAATCCATATCTTTGATAAAATTTATTAATCGAAATTGAAACTAATCTTTGACTACTATGAAGCCAATGCAACCCACAGAAACGTTTCAAATAATATTGAAAAAAAATTTTTATTTTTATTTATCATCTAGGGCAAGCACCAACTATATATGAAAAAAAAATCTTACCTATATTTAACGAAGCAAATATTATTGTTACTTCAATTTATACAGAACATGCAAATCATGGACAAGATTATATACTTAATGAAGATTTAAGTAATTATGATGGTCTTATTTGTGTTGGTGGTGATGGAATGTTTGCTGAATTATGTCATGGACTTCTATTACGAACATCTCATCAAGCAAATTTAGATATAAATAATCCCCAAGTAAAAATAATTCGACCAGATTTAAGAATTGGTATTATACCAGCTGGTTCAACAGATGCTATTTGTTTTGGTACAACAGGTCTTAATGATCCAGTGACAAGTGCTTTACAAATTATTGTTGGTGAAACGCTTTCAATTGATGTAGCAACAGTAAATAATATTTGTATTTATAGTATCATTTTTTTTCTATTATATATTTAAAGGTTCATAGTGAAAAAGGTTTTGTACGTTTTATGACAATAATGCTTGCATATGGATTTTTTGGTGATATTATTCATCAATCAGATAAATGGCGTTGTTTAGGTCCATTAAGATATGATTTCGCCGGATTTTATCATTTTCTTAGTAATAAATCATATCATACAGAATTAACAATAACATTATCATCTAATGATTCATCAGACATATGTCAATCACAAACAGGAGCATCAATGAATAATGCTAGTAATGAAGTTATGTCATCTGTTGTGCTTGATTCACAACAATTATCAAATAATATTAATATAATAAGTCCAGAAAATAATCAAATAAATCATCCATCTGAAGTTATACAAAATGATGTAACACCAGCATTAATATTTTGTAGTAAAAATTGTGTCACATGTGCTAAAGGTCTAACACATAATTTAAATGACACTCATGAACCATTAAAAATAAAATGTGAAGGAAGATATACAACAATAAACTGTCTTAATATGCCTGGTCGATGTGCAAAAAGTAAATTTGGAATGTCACCATTTGTTCATTTAGGTAAAATCAATTATCTATAATATAATTCTTCTAAATAATTAATTTATTTGTTTTAAGGTGATGGAACATTTGATTTAATGCTTGTTAAACGTTCTTGGCGTACAGGTTTTCTTCGTTTTCTTTGGCAAGTTGCTAATGATGGTCGATCTATAGAAGATTTACCTAATGTTGAACGATATCGTGTTAGTGAAGTACTTATACATCCCAAACATACTGATCGTACGCGTCTTGGTAATTGGGCATGTGATGGTGAATTAATATCTGCTAATGAAATGCAAGTTCGTATTCATCGTCAGGCACTTAATCTATTTGCTTCTGGTATACAATTTGACAAAATAGAAGAATATACTCCAATAAAGAAATTGACAACAAAAAGACGTTTTTCATGGTTTCAAAGTAAAACAGCCATAGATCAAGAAGAAAATAATTAAATATATATATATATATATTTCTTTTTTTAAATATTTGTACATAAAATTTTTACAATATATGAACAGTAAATAAATTTTTTAAATGTACGATTAAATAAATATAGATATATTTCTTTTTTTTTTGTAATTATATTTTTTTCTCGTCGTTCTTAAATGAAGTGACAAACAAATTTAAGAAAAACAATTAATTCTTTCTCTTTCATCGGATAAACATGATGTAACTGTTTTAGAAGAAACATCAATTAAATTTTAATAATATAAATTTAGTATCTGAATCAGATAATTTCGAAAATATTTCATAGTTTTTTATATGATAAAAAAATCAATAGAATCATACAAATTGCTTTTAATTAACATTCAAAACTTGTTGACTTTTCTATTAATGAAATATAAAAGAGAATCGTTTGTTAAGAAATTTTTTATTACAAAAAAAAATAATATATAATTTCCATCATATCCTTCATAAAAGCATCAGTTTCAATTGTCTCAAACTATTTTAATCTTATCATGATAATAAACTTCGCTATAAATTATCACATTTATATTAATTAGAATTATCATTATAATATATAAAATTATAATCATTTTGAATTAAATATTTATTTTTATTTATTACAGAAAAATAGCTTATTTAGATGAAAAGATATAAATTGAAGTTAATGATTCATCTATAACAAAGAATTTGTATTATTCAATTCAGTATAGATCTTAGTATGACGCATAGAACAAAATGTCAGATGAAATAAATAGATAAATTCAAAAAAAATATTCTGAGACATTAAACAAGAACAAAATAATATTTTTATTTAGTTAATATCAACATCAACACGAATCTGTAGACCAGCAGCCAATGTACCAAATGAAAATAAATATGGAAAACTAAAATATAAAGAATTATCTTTCATAATAATTTCCATATGTTTACTTACATAATAGCAGCTTTCCAAGCTAAAGAAAAAAGAAATCGAAAGCAACGTGTCATTATTGATTGCACATGAGTATATGTTCGTAAATGAGAAGTTGCAATTGAAAATGCATTTAAGGTAAACATAATTTACATTGATCTGAAAAATAAAAAATACATATATTTAAGATAAATTAAATTAAATCAAGAAATAATTCGATCTATATGAGTCATAGATACGTGGGTTTTCCTAATATGACTAACGTAGCTGAAAAGTATTTTGTGACGTTATATGTTTATCCATCTATATTGTTCTGACGTTAACTATCTTTTCTTCTTCTTCTTCTTCTGAAGTATAGAAGAACACAAATAAGATATAATACCATAGGCATTATATTTATTCATAGACAGATATTGCTCATTTCCACATATACAATCATTGAGATGGGAAACCTTCATCCAAATCGTATCGAACGTCCAGAATTAAGTGAACGTGAATTATCCTATATAACTCTTCATACACATTTTACACGAAAACAAATCAATGAGTTCTATATTCGTTTTCTAAGTCATTATCCTCGTGGTTCTGTAAATTTCGAACAATTTTATGATTTATATTCAAATGAATTAAAACATTTACATAATTCTCGACCATTACTTGAACGTTTATTTCATTATATAGATACGGATAAAAATGGTCAATTAAATTTTAAAGAAATATTATTCTTTAAAGCAATTACTATGCCTGAAACAGATAATGATGAAAAACTTCGATGGATTTTTTTTCTTTATGATACAAATCATGATCATCAAATAGATGAATATGAATTTTTAAATTTATCCTATTTAGCTTATTATATTCATGGACAATTATTAACATCAAATCGAATTAATGAATTAAAGATTTTATTTAAAAAATTTGATATTGATAATGATAAACAATTAAATTGTGATGAATTTATTCAATTATGTAAACAATGTACAGATTTACTTCAAATGATAACACCTATGTTTAATAATACAAAATGGAATTCTAAAGTTAGTTTAATATTTCTTTTATTTAACTTGTTTAATAATCTTTTTTTTTAGAAAAATCCTCGTCCAACATTTACAACAATAACAAATGAACTTACATCGAATCAAATTGAATATTTAATAAGTCGAACAAAATTTTCTCGTGAACAAATTTTACAATATTATCAAACATTTCGAAAATATTGTCCTTCGGGTCGTTTATCAAAAAGTGAATTTATTAATTTTTATAAAAAACTTCTTCGATCAAATTCATCTGAAACATATTGCGAATTTTTATTTCGTGCTTTTGATAATTTATCAAATGATGGTTTTATTCAATTTGATGAATATCTTATTGCTATTTATATACATAGTAATGCAAGCACAGCACGAGAAAAACTTGAATGGCTTTATAATGCATATGATCGTGATGGTGATGGATTTATTAATTATGATGAAATAAATCAAATAGTCCATGCACTTTTTATTTTATACGATGTTGATCGAGAAAAACATAGTGTGGCTTATACATCATATGAAATTATGGCAATATTAGATTTAAACGATGATGATAAAATATCGAAACAAGAATTTATGAATATGATTAAAGATAAAGAACTTACCAGATTTTTGGCCCCATCACTTGTGAAACAAAGTTAAAAATAATTTGAAAGAAAAAACATTCATTAGCTATATGTGACTCGTTGAATTAGATAACAAATCAAATATTTTGATCAATATATAGATGGTGCCACTAATATTTTATCCTAGATTTTTATATTCCATTTATACTGGATCAATTTTCGCTATCGTATTTGATTTTTCTCTTTCTTTTATTGTAGTTTTTTTTCTCAATAAACTATCTTGAAGAATCACTTTTTTTTATGATTTGCATCAAAAATAAAATTATGGTCCAGCAGTAGAATGATAAGCTAGGAGAAAAACGATGAGATAAGAAAAGAAAGAATAAGAAGAGTAATAAATAAATATATGAAAAAAAAAAGTCGAGAGAATAAATCGAGCACTTCAATGCATTTTTCTTCTCCTTTTTTTTCTCACTAGTGAGTGAGGGTGTGCTTAAATCGAGGCAAAGCCAAAAACATAAATGCGTTGTATTTGTTATTTGTTGATGTGAATAGAATTTCTGTTTGCCCTCATTCTGTTCTATTTAGATATGAAAGCTGCACGTCTTCTTTGTCTTCGAGGTCTTCTTCACGCTCGTACACAATGTCGAGGTTTGTTGATTAATAAAGCATAATGAAAAATGACTAATTAATTTAGGAAACAGCATCCTCAGTCAAGAACCATCTGGTCCAAAAATGAAAACAGAAATTCCTGTACAATTTTTTTCATTATAAAACATATATTTGAGATTGATTTTTTTTCGTATAATTCTAGGGTCCACAATCTAAACAATTCATGAATGAACTTGATAAGATGCAAGTACGTGATTACTTTTGACCGGCATTCAGAAAAAAATGATTTTCTAATTTATATAATCTAGAATTCTTTAAGTACAGTTTTTGTACTCGATGTTGAAAAATCTATAGGAAACTATGCTGTCGATGTTGATGGAAATATCTTGTTAGATGTTTACGAACAGATTGCTTCTCTTCCATTAGGTAATTTGTCTGAAATACTAGATAGAAAATCTTATTTACAATTATTTTCCATCTAGGTTACAATCATCCAGCTATTCAAAAAGTTTTTCAAGATTCAAAGAATCTAGTACGTTCCAATATGGTATAGAAGAAAAAAAATCATTTATTTTTCTTTCATAGAGCCAACTTGTTAATCGACCAGCACTTGGAGTTCATCCAACGCCTCAATTTATTAAGCAGATCGAGCAAACACTTCTTCCAGTAAGATATATATTATCCTTTACTTCTTTTTTTCTTCTTACGCATGTCATTGTCTGCATATATATATAGATTGCACCTAAAGGACTTGAGTATATTCAACCAATGATGTGTGGTTCATGTTCTAATGAGAATGCATTCAAAGCTATATGTATATGGTATGCAAATAAAAATCGTCAAGGAAAAGCGTTTACGGATGAAGAATTAAAATCGTCTATGTATAACAAAGCACCAGGTTGTCCAAGTTTTTCAATAATGTCATTTGAAGGAGCTTTTCATGGACGAACATTTGGTAACATAAAATAAAAATAAAAAGAGTTTAATGTTTTTACTTTGACCTTTTCTTTTTTCTAGGTGCACTATCATGTACGCATTCGAAAGCAATTCATAAACTTGATATTCCAAGTTTTGATTGGCCTATTGCACCATTTCCAAGATATAAATATCCATTGGAAGAAAATGATCGAGAAAATAAGAAAGAAGATGAAAGATGTTTAGCCCGTGTAAGTTATTTAAAACAAGCTAAAGCTTAGGAGATAGTTATTAAAAAATAATTGGGCAGTTCATACCAAAATGGATCATTACTGCATCTTATTTGCTTTTCGTTAAAAATATGATTTAATAAATTCTGACTGTCGATGGATTTAATTAATCAATGAAACAAAAATATTTACATATATAACTACATAAATTTCAAGTGGATAGAGATTGATCTTAGAAATATAAATTATGTTTTAAGTATATCTCTCTGAATAATACGCTTATACTTAAAAAGTGTTCAGTACTAGAAGGATCTCAGATATGGAGTTAATGGAAACAAGCTTTGAGAATTATATTTGTGATGTGTTTCAAATAATCATTTCTTTTCGAAAATGAAATTTTTTTTATCAACAAGGTTGAAGAATTATTTCATGAGTATAAATCAAAACAAAAACCAGTAGTTGGTGTCGTGGCTGAACCAATCCAAAGTGAAGGTGGTGATTATCATGGAAGTCCAGTATTTTTTCAAAACCTACAAAAACTAATAAAAAAGGTAAAGCAATTTAATTTTAATAAAAACTATGGAAGAAGATGAATTCTTTTTTTTTTAGAATGGTGCAGCATTACTTATTGATGAAGTTCAAACAGGTCTTGGTGCAACAGGAAAATTTTGGGCACATGAGCATCTCAATTTACCTGAATCACCTGATATAGTTACATTCTCAAAAAAATTTCAAACCGGTGGTTATTTTGCTAAAGCAGAATTCAATCCAAAACAGGTTTGTTTCGTTCAATAACAAGAAAAAGAAAATGGGTATTTTTTTTTTATATTAATAGGCTTATCGTATATTTAATACTTGGATGGGTGAACCAGCAAAAATGTTAGTATTAGATGCTATATTAAAAACAGTAAAACAAGAGAACTTAATTGAGAATACAAGAAAAACCGGTGATGTTCTTTTACAAGGTTTAAAAGATTTAAGCAAAAAACATTCACAAACAATTCTTAATCCACGTGGCCGTGGTACATTCTGTGCATTTGATATGCCAAATGCATCGACACGTGATAAATTTGTTAATGAAATGAGAAATGCCGGTAATTGAATTTATTATAGTTTTTTATTTCATTCTTTTATATTTATTCGTAGGTATTCAAGTAGGATCATGTGGTGATGTTGCCATACGTTTTCGTCCAGCATTAATTTTTGCTGAAAAACATGCTCACATCGTTCTTGATAAAATGGCTAACGTAGCAAAGAAATTTTAAATTATATTGGATTTTATTTCTTTTATCTGCAATATTTTAAGAAAAAAAAGAAGTTTTCGATATGATTATTTAAGTGAATTTTTTAATGACATTTGATTAGCGTATACGGATGTTGATGGTGGATTTCGAAATATAGCTGATAAATGTCGTTCAGCTTCATATTTTTGTCTTTGAGCTTCTTGCTCTCGTTGTTGAGCGAGTTTGAACTGATGTTGTAAAGCCAATTGTTGAAGATTAACAGGTAGATTTGCATCAGATAAAATTAATTGATCATCAGATTTAACATCACCTAAACAACCAAATGGACCAGCAGAATTTGTACGAAAACCATGAATTACATAAAGAAGAACAAATGTAGCAAAGATTAAACAAAATACACCGAGAACAATAGAACACTAAAAAAAAATTATCTAGTTTTTCATTAAAAACACAACAAAAAAATTTTTTCTTACAGTACGCCAAAATTTAAGTGCATATATCCATTGATTATAATTTACTTCAGGTATACGAACCCAATCGATAAAAGAATCATTTTTTTCAAATGTTATTAAACCATACGGTCCATTTTTACTTAAATATGCTTCATCATGAATAACTGCTAATGCGCCTGAATAGATTGTTGATAAGAAGAGTATAAAATGATGTTGTATAAACATAGAATAATTAACTAATTACTTATTTGTTTATTGAGATGACAGAAGCTTTTGTTAGAACGAAGAGTAAGATATATTAGGAAAAGCGGGAATTTATTTTTTTTTTGCTTTTTATTTATTAGATAACGAAAAATTGATTCTTTTTTTTTTTTGACTTATATATAACCACTACTTTTAAATGAGGATAAACGATTAGAATCGATAAATGTATTAAACGTCGGAATATTGCCTGGTTGCATATAATCCGTTATTTCTGATGATGTCATTTTATCATTAGATGGATTTTCGTTAACATGTTTGGCACAAAGAGAAAATGGACCTGTTGATGTTCGAAAATTATGAATAAGAAAAGCAACTAAAATACCAAAGAAAATTAAACATAAAATTATTAACATAAGTGACCACTAGAAAAGAAAATTAAAAATAAATCATAGAAAATAAAATATTTCTTTTTTTCTTACTCTTCGCCACATTTTTTGATCTTGTAACCAATTTTTCATGTATACATAAGGTACATCACGAAATCTTACACCATTCTCATCGATATATAAAATAAAATTCGATTCATCTAATGATTCTCCACCAATAGCACGATTTTCTTCTAATAAATTTTCATTTGCATTTATATTTGAATATAAAAATATTTTTAATATTATTATAATGAAAATTATCTTTAAACTCATTGTGAATTGATGATATATATATAAATACTATTAAAGATAATAAGCACTTTGAATCAGTAGAGATTGGAAAAGATTTTTAGAAGGAACGTAGAACAAGAAGAATATTATTTTTATTTAATCAATAGAATATTTAAGAGCGGGAAATTGATATTAAAATTTTTCTTTGTAAGAAATAGATGAAATTTTTTTTTTTGAATTTTGAAGTTTTCTATGAAAACAAGAGCTACTGTTAACGATATACCTTCTTTAAACTCGAACAATATGATCAAAATGAATTTATTTAACTATCAAAGTATAAGTGTAGTTGTACTGTAAAAATCATATTAAGTTTTACCGCAATACATTCGTTCAAACTTTGTCACTTTATATCATGATTCAACTTTTTATCTTAATTTTCTATATATCTAAAATTGTTTTTTATAATGACGTATATATCAATGTCCTAGCTTGATTCAGGCAACAAGTAAATCTTAATTTTAAGCTGAAAAAAAAAATGATGTACATCGCATTTTATTTATCTTTTGAGTTATAAAATTAATATTTCTTTGTTTCTTTCCAAACGAAGTTGATTTCATTCGCCGGTAATAATGACATCTGTCGTAAGAATTCAACAAATTAAATAATAAAATTAAAAATAGTCAATAATCATAATTTTCTTTTATTTTAATTAAAAATTTTAATACTAATATCGAGTAAAAATTTTATTGTTTAAGGTAATAAACGGATCGTTTGATCATTGTTGTGTGCTACTATCCATTCATATAAACAGTTAACCTCTTATAGAAAAGCTTGAATTAATATTGTCAATAAAAGATTCAACAATAAATAATAGAGAATTCTTTTTTAAAATGGTATTATTTTTATTTCATTCGATATAATCAAGGATAATACAGTAGTAAGTGTAATTTTTAAAAAATATCTTTCTTTTCAATTCACATTTTTTACGCAATAACAGATAATAATTTTAGAATTTCTTTTATAGTTTTATTACAGATAAATCTTAGACTATTTTCATGTTTAAAAGAATGAATAGTTAAGAGTTTCATAGAAAAAATCTAGTTAATTATCCGCTTAATATGTATATATATATAGAATAATCTGGGGAATTAGATAAATTTTGTGTTATAGATATTATGATATTTAAAAAAATTCATTTTAAACAAATATTCATCATTGATATGTTTGAATCTGTTTCATTTTGTTATAGTCATAAAAAATTCAACATCATCATCATTATTTGTCTAAATTGAGTTTAAAGATGACTATGCTTACAAAACATTGTAAGATTTCCTAGGCGAAATGAGTCATATATTTTTCAAATAAAAACAAATATTTTTCTGTTTTTATTAAGATATCTATGATAAATGTTACTGTTTAGTTAAAATCTTTTAATATAATAATTGATAGTTTTCTTTATGTATTACAAGAATTAGATCAAAGTATAGATTGAATATGTATTTATCTAGTTGATGTATCATGTAATTCAATCATCTACGTTATTTTCTTTGAATAAATTAATTCAAGATAATTTCTGTTTAAGATTCTCTTTATCTAAAATTTGCATCTTTTTTAAACTTCTTCGATATTCTTCTTTCCCTACTAGAAAATCAATGATCTATAAAAATGAATTATTAGTTTTAATATCGTAAATTTAGTTAAATATTAAAAATCAAGGTAATATTTATCATTTATTTTAAGCTATCAAATGATGCAAACGTTTTGTTCTATATTTTAGTATAAAATTATTATTCATCTTGTCTTGAATGGCGAAAGTGACGAATGCACCAAATGATATATTTCAAGAAAGATAGATAAAATAAAGTATTTTTTTAGATTCTTTGTGCATTATGGATATTTCTAAGTACATAGAAATGAAAAGATTTTTTAGATAGTTAATTTCCGTAGACTCTCTTAGTTAGTTTTCGTTGAAATGCTCATTTAGATGACAAATAATATTGTAATGTATTTAACAATGAAGTTATAATTATTAAGATCATAATAATTTTTTTTTTTTGTTATAGATTATTTTTCATTATGTCATTTGTTTATTTATATTATGAATAAATAAGAAATAAATGAAGTTATTTTGTTTTCTAGATACTTATTTTGGTAAATAAGATGGGTCGAAAAAAAAAGAAACAAACTAAACCTTGGTGTTGGTATTGTAATCGTGAATTTGATGATGAAAAAATTTTATTACAACATCAAAAAGCAAAACATTTTAAATGTCATTTATGTCATAAGAAATTATATACTGGTCCCGGCCTACAAATTCATTCAATACAAGTTGAAAATAGAAATATATTTATTTAATATTTTAATAAATTAATATTTATTTAGGTACATAAAGAAAATATCGATAAAGTACCAAATGCAATTAAAGGTCGAGATAATATTGAAATTGAAATTTATGGTATGGAAGGTATACCTCCAGAAGATCTTCGTCAACATGAAAAACGACTTGCTGGAAAAGATAAAGATGAGCCAGATAGTACTGATGCTGTAAAAGTACCTCCACCAATGGGCATGCCGCCGATGCCACCTTTAGGTATGATGACAGCTCCACCAATGATGCCCATGACGTTTACGGGTATACCATTTGGTATTACACCGATGTCACTTCCTATGATGCCAGTGCCTATGATGGCACAACTAAGGCCACCTATGCCTATGGTTCCACCTACAGCTGGAAATCCTGCTGCTCTTCTAACACCTAATCCAATCATTACTGCTGGACAAATTCCTGCTAAACCACTTTTTCCTAGTGGAGCTACTAATGTAAGTTTTATTTATTAAAAAGGAAATTATTTGTTGATATCACTTAAAATTTAGACTAATAATGGTACTAATTCATCGTCTAATATTACAACAATGGCATCAGGTGCAACAGCTATATCTAATTTATCAGCTACTACTTCAGGATCGTTGTCTGATCATAAACCAAAAATAGAACCTATAGCTGGTTCTGCTGGTACGGCTAAAATTATTCATCCTGACGAAGATATTTCCTTAGTAAATTTATATTTTCTTCTAACAATCAAATAAAAAAAAACCATTTTTTGATGTTATTTAGGAAGAATTTCGTGCTTCTTTATCAAAATATAAACAAATGATGATGCCACAACAACTACAAATGCCACCAGTATCAGCTGGTCTTTCTATGGCCAATTTTGTGCCACGTATGTTTTTAGTTTTTCTAATTTCTGTTTTTTCTGTTAAGACAGAAACTTTCTTTTTAGCTCCAATGACTGGTTTACCATTTATGGCACCACCAACAGGATTTCCTGCAATGGCATTTAATGGTCCCCGCTTTTGATCATTAGAACAATGTATGTGGATATTTCATTTATTCTTGTTTTTTTTTCTCTGTCCCTAAGAAAAATAAGACAAAATTGATAAGATGAACAATTTTCATCTTTGTTTCATTCTTTCTTTCTCTCTTGTTTTTGTTGCAATCAATGTTTCTTCTTTTTCATTATTGATTTTTTTCTGCTATCATTCAATGTTTTGTTTCATTTGTATCTATGTGTACGTTCATAAAATCATGAAAGAGAGAATATATGTATTTCATTCTTTACATATATATATATATATAATTAACTATTTATTTATCTGACTTTTCTAGGCTGCTTACATGTGAATAATGTGCTCGTGCGACGACAGACATAGACACAATGTCAGGTCGGTCCCTCACACGACGCCGCGTCACAGTAGCAGCAGCAGTCTATTACATATTATTTTTATAAAAATCATTTGCTGCCAGCACTGTTGGGCTGTTTAATAACTCAGCCCCTAAGAGAGAAAATTTACTCTCTTGGTGACATACTTTCAATTGAAAACGGCGATCATTTTTTTTTCTTTTATTTATTGTTATTCTTATTTTACTTGATTAATTTTATAGGAATAATCTAAAAGATATTCATTTTTCGGTAGGTAAATATTTTTTAAAGTTCTGTAGATTTTTACAAAACAAAAAAAAAAAGAATCTGGAAAATATGAGCTCTCTTAAATTAGCATCACCTGCTTCAACACGTATTGGTTTTATTGGTATCGGTGTAATGGGCGCTTCAATGGCTGGACATCTCATAAAAGCAGGTTATAAATTAAATATATTCACTCGTACGTCATCTAAAGCTGAATCACTCATATCACTTGGTGCTGCATTATTAAAAACTCCACGTGAAGTAGCACAACAATCGGATGTTGTTATTTCTATCGTTGGATATCCAAAAGATGTTGAAGAAGTTTTACTTGATGATAAAAATGGTGTCTTAACTGGTTTTGAACCTGGTAAAATATCAATTGATATGACGACTTCAAAACCATCATTAGCTGTACGAATTTATGATGAATTTAAAAAACGCGGTGCACATGCACTTGATGCTCCAGTTTCAGGTACATCAACTAATAAAGAATATTTTATTTTTAAATGAAGAAATAGAGAAATTCTTACTAAAATAATTTTGATGATAGAAGATTTTATTTAGTGAAAATTAATTTTTTATCTTAAATTTATAGGTGGGGATATTGGTGCTAGAAATGCAACACTTTCTATTATGGTTGGTGGTGATCAAAACGTTTTTGATGCTTGTTTACCTATTTTTAATGTTATGGGAAAAAATGTTCGATTAATGGGTAATGCAGGTTTTGGTCAACATACTAAAATGGCTAATCAAATAGCTATTTCATCTGGTATGATTGCTATGTGTGAATCACTTCTTTATGCTCAAAAAGTTGGTCTTGATTGTGAAAGTGTTATTCAAGTATTAAGTTCCGGTGCTGCACAAACATTTTCCATGTCAAATTATGGTCCACGTATACTTAAACGTAACTTTGATCCTGGTTTTTATGTTGAACATTTTATCAAAGATTTAGGTATTGCATTAGAAGAAGCAAATCGAATGGGTCTTATTTTACCTGGTTTAATACAAACAAAAATGCTTTATGATATTTTAGCTGCTGATGGTAAACAAAAATTAGGTACACATGGTTTAATGTTAGCATTAGAAAAAATAAATGGTCTTAATAAAACCAATGATGAAGAGAAAAAAGCATGATTTGATTTTAGTTTTTTTGTGATTTTTTTCCATAATTGGCAATAGGTGTGCAAAAACAAAATGATTTTGATAACAGTAAATACAAAAAAAGCAAAGAAATTTTTTTCGTATGTAATCACATTTCGATTTTTTATTAAAGATAAAAAAAAGAAAACATTAAAGAATTTGATGTACTTGTAATGAAATTTATTGAATGATTATATGTTGATATATTTAAAAAGAATACAAGTTATAAGTACGCCCAAAGCGCATGTTGCAAGAGGGAGTATGAAATGCATAAAAATGTTTTATTATATTATCGACGAAATACCAATGATTGGTGGAAAATATGTTGTATTAAATTAATAGGTCAAATTGCGAATAACTAAGAAACTTCCAACATACACATAAAGCGAAGATAAATAATGTTTCTATGAATAGCATTATTTAATCATTCTCTTTGTATTATAGTGGTAATAAAAATCAACTTGGAAATATTCTCTTTAGTTGATCATTGTGAATATATATAAAAGCATATATTTAACCGTTAATAAAAGAATTTATAAATCAAAATTAAACAATGCTATCTGGTTACTTTTAGGTTTACTTTTCATACACCATTTTTTCGGAAAATGCTTGGAATTTGAATATTAAACTTTTAACAGTAAATTGAATAATAGGAGAGAAATTGATTCTTGTTGTATGAAATTTTACTAAAATATCTGCAAAAATGATTTCAAAGTTTCTTAATAATAAGTAAAACCATTAGTTTGGATGAAAATATTAGCGCCTGCATGTAGTTTGTACGGTCTATCTATAGGTATCATAAGTTTAGTTGAATTGTACATATATACAAAAATATTGGAATTCATTTTAGACCACTGATTATACATTGATGAAAAACTAAAAGGACCCCGCCGGATAAGGGTCAAAATCTGCCACCCTACAGAA
>JAJEKB010013530.1:0-55719 GCA_022393335.1 Macrotrachela quadricornifera
AGATCAACTCAAAATTAAATGAATTATATATCAATTTTTAGAGCTTTCTTCACTCTATCGAATGGTATATATTAGGTTAAACAAAAAGTTCGCGGTCGTTCATTACCAAAGACGATTAACAAAGTAACCGCGAACTTTCTGCTCAATCTAACATATTTACGTTCTGTATAGATAAACTGTTATATCTGTTCTTCTCTTTTGTAACATTTCTCCAGCAATAGAGACGAATCAAAAATAAATCAATAAAAAAAAGTGGACAATATTTATAAGAAAGGTTTTTATAAGACCCGGGTCTTGTAATGCAAATTTCACATTATTTCCACAGGAGGGTCTTGTATTATGGGAGGGTCTTGTATTATGGGCGGGTCTTATATTATGGAGTGGGGTTTAGTCAATTTGATTTCTGTGTTGACCATTTGGTGATGTCCATGTATAGAGCCGTCTCTTGGGTTGCTCAAACCATGTATTCGCTATGAATAGTGAGTTCTCTTGACAAAATTCTACTAATCTATCTCCAGCTTCATTCCTAATGCCTAGCCCAAATTTCCCGCAAATATCTGTTTCAGGTTTGTTCCCAACCTTAGCATTCCAATCTCCTATGATGAATACTGCATCTTTTTTAGGAATTGTTTCCATCATCTGCTGTAGTTCATCATAGAATCTGTTTGTATCTTCTTCTTCAGCTCCTGTAGTTGGTGCATATACCTATATGATGGTGGTGTTTATAGTAGAGCCTTGAATTCTAACTGAGATCATTCTTTCATTCTTTGGGTTGTATCCAAGAACAGCCTCAGTAACCTTCTTTCCTACAATGATGGCTACCCCATTCTTCCTTTTATCTGGGTTTCCTGAGTAGTATATTTCGTGTTCATCTGATGTGAAATGACCCATTCCTGTCCATTTCAGTTCACTGATACCTAGAATATCTATATTTAGCCGTACCATTTCTGATTTAACTATATCAAGCTTTCCTTGATTCATTGTTCTAACGTTCCATGTTCCTATAGTATGTGTCTCCAAGCAGCTTCGGATTTTCCTTTTGCATCTATACACATCCGCATCTAAACGTCCTTTCGGCTTTAATTTAGTTGCATCACTAGGTTTAGTGCTACTCGTACTCTTCCTTAGCTCTGCCCCAGTAACTTGTTGGGTACCTTCAGACCTGAGGGTCTCATCTTCCAGTACCATGTCGTGTTTAGTCCGTTTATTTCTATTTTCCATTGGGTTTTCTTGGCATAATTCTAGAGTGGTTTGCCATTTCCTTCTCTAACGCAGTCCAACTCCACTGATAAATCATATGTTGTTGGTATTACCCCCTACTGCTGCTGCCCTGTAGGTTTGTTTGGATTGAGTTTAGTCTGATGTCTCCGCATTGACCTGTCCATCATGGGTGACCCTATTAAGAGTTATAAACTCTTGATGGCATAGCTCTCAGCTTCTTTGACATACGCAAACCCCCCTGCCACGTTAAGGCATCAATCCATTTGATCCAGAAGGAGCAATTGCTCAAGTTAATGCGAAGAGTGTCGACCTTGGTCTTATGGCGGAGCATCTCTCACAGCATTAACATAAACAATTCCTCCTTTTAGATCACAGGGGAGTTTTTAGTTTTATTTTATCTTATTTTCATTTTAAACAATATTTTTTCTTTTGTACATTTTGCTGTTCAGAAAAGTAATTTAACTATATATTTATTAATATAATAGAATAATAACAGAGAGATTGGTAATACTAATTATCAATAGATAATGATCATTACTACTATTATGCTCATTTTTAACGAATGAATTCATCATTGTTCTTGTTCAGATAGTCGCTATCATAAGAGCAATTATCTTGGATCAGTATAATGACTATTGAAGATAATATTGTGGCTGAAACTCTGCTGGTACCATGTCAGAGTGACCTATAAAAAAAGATATTATTGTTGTCATAATAATTTTAAATTGTTGATTATAACAATCGAGGATTATCAACTGTTCAAAGATCAAATTTGTAGACATTAGGATCTTTCAGAGAGTCCTACTAGTTTGATATACTCTTCATATAAAAGCTATCAGCAAGGTGACGGCAATGGAGATGACTAGAATCATAGAAACTAGAATATCGCCATAAATAAATCTGATTTTAATTATACATTTATTATATTCTTAGATTGTTGAGATTATTTTTCTTGAAACAAAAAACTCGATATTGACAAGACAAGAACAAGTATGGCACGTAAATGAATCCTTTGATGCAAGTAAATACATATAAATGTTGCAAGTATTATGCAGAATTTTATTTAAATGTACCATTAATCATTGTTTTCTATAACCTATAGTGTTGAATCGAATGAAAAAAGAATGATTTATTCTCTTTATATAATGTCTAATTAATCTATTTAAACAAGGTATTTTGTTCAAAAGTAAATGAGAAAAGAAAAAAAATATTTCTTTTTTTATTTTATTTAAATTAAAAATTAAAATATTTACATCAAGAAAAAAAATAAGATGAATTAATAAATTAATAATAAGAGAAAAAAGAATTTTATTGACGCTTTTAAAAAGCAATTGTTTCATGTTTAATATTTAGATTTTTCCTATTTAACATTTGTGATGCATGATGAGCCTTAAATTAAAAAAACAAGAAAAAATTATGAGAAAAAAAAGAAAAAAAATTTTACCTGTGCCATTGAAAAATGTCTAAGTTCAGTAGGACTAACAACAATTCTTGGTCCATCGTTTCTTTTATCTCTAAGCCTTCTAATGTAACTATGATTATCAAATGTTGATAAATATTCTGTATGTGGTGCATAATATCTTGCAGTTGCTTCAGTAAATGTGTCTCGTCTTGAACGTACACTTTGATCACTATCAATACTTCGAACACTTCGAAATCGTGATAATCGACCATGAGAAACATTACTAGCAACACTACTTTGACGACGCATACGTTGTTCTTCTGTTGATGGTAAAGATGTTAATACTTCTTCAACAGCTTGTTTACGTTTTGGATCAAAATAAGCACGAAGAGTAAACTAAACAAAAATTAAAAATTTTTCTTCTATTCATAAGTTTTCTTTTGTTTATTTTTACTTTAATTAAATCAAGTGGAAAGAACCAAATAATATTATATATCCAAACAATTCCAGCCCATGTCCAACCACAACCCTGAATATTTGTAAAAGACCAATTAGCCCAAACAGCAATAAATGTAGCAATAAGTTGTGCTATAACAAAAGCACCAACTAATATTATTGATGGACGTTCCGTAAAAAAGAATCCATGTGAACGTGTTATAAATATTAATGCTTGACTTATTGTTGATACTTGTAAATAAATAATTGAATGTAATCGTGGATCATTCCATCCAGGATTATCAGTATCTGTTTCTCGATAAACAAATTTATCTACACCAAATCTATCATGAAAAAACGTTGTTTTAATAATTATAGTAAAAAAAACAACAGTTGATATTGATAAATATATTCCATAAACAATTGCATAAGTAAATATTTCACGTAAATTCCAACTATTTGGATATGGAGATGATTTAACACGATCTTTTGATATTGTCATTATTGTACCATCATTAAGAATAGCAAGTATAAGTACCTTTTATAATAAATTAATTATTATTAAATTTAAAAAAAAAAAAGATTTTATTTACCATAAATGATGGAAAATCAAATTTAAAAGCAAATATAAGTACAGAAAATGCTACTAATATACGAATTGTTATTGAACATGTATAAATAGCATAATTTCTCATACGTTGAAAAATTTGTCTTGAACCAAGAATAGCTTTAAAAGAAAAAATTTTTTTTAGGAAAAAGAATAATTGCTACTTTTTTACCTTCAATAATAACAGATAAACCAGGTTCTGTTAAAACAATATCAGCAGCTGTACGTGCTGCATCAGATGCATCAGCAACAGCAATTCCAACATTTGCTTTTTTAAGTGCAGGTGCATCATTAACACCATCACCAGTCATTGCAATCATAAGATCCATATTTTGTAATCTTTCAACTATTTGATATTTATGTTCAGGATAAACACCAGCAAAACCATCAGCATGTAATACTAAATCATCAATATCATGATAAATTGTACCAGGTGGTGGACCATCTTTAAGTGTTTTTGCTAAATACATATTATCACCCATACCAAGACGTCGTCCTGTTTCTTTTGCAATAGATAATTGATCACCAGTTACCATTTTAACTTTAACACCTAGAAATTTTTATTAAATTAAATATTTAAATAAAATAACAAAGAAGAGTTCTTTTTTACCAAGTTCCATTGCACGAGTAATTGTTGCTTGTGTATCTTCACGTGGTGGATCATAGATAGGTAAAAGACCAATTAATTTAAAACCATTTCCTTCACCATCAACTTCTCCATTTGGTACATCTTCGATAGCTACAGCTAATGATCTTAAACCTCTTTGTGCAAATTCTTCAACATCAGCATTTAATTTTTTTATTTGTTCATTTGTTTTATCTCGTGTACATAAATCTAATATAGCATGTGACATACCTTTAGTAATACGATGTACACTTCCATCACTTAT
This sequence comes from Macrotrachela quadricornifera, assembly GCA_022393335.1. NCBI lineage: Eukaryota > Metazoa > Rotifera > Eurotatoria > Philodinida > Philodinidae > Macrotrachela > Macrotrachela quadricornifera. The sequence continues at coordinate 4,556 of JAJEKB010013530.1, forward strand.
TTTATAAGTTATTTCTGTACGTTTATCAACAGGATTAAACCTACGAAAAAAAAAAATTTTATATTTTATTTTTTTCTAATATAATAAAAACTTTAAACATACGGTACGAAATTTAATTCTTCAATACCTTCACGTATTTGTTGTATATTACCATATGCTGATGTTATACAAGCATCACTAGAAAAAAAGAATTTTATATAAATTTTCTTTATTTTTTCAGTTCAAAATAAATTTCAAACTTACATAGCATCTTGATTTTCAATACGTGATGCAATAGCTGCATAATGAATAATATCATCAATTTCTACATCCGAATATTGTTTTACAATTTGTTTATCAATAACAAGTTTATTTAATGTTAATGTTCCTGTTTTATCTGAACATAATATTGTTACAGCAGCAAGTTCTTCAATAGCTGTAACATGTGTAACAATAGCTTTATGTTCAGATAATTGTTTAGCACCAATAGCTAATGTTACTGATAAAACTGTTGGCATAGCTATTGGGATACCACCAATTAAAAGTACTAATATATTATTAATACCACGTCGATAACCATAACGAAAACCGGCACTAAATTAATTGAAAAAAAGAGATTCGAAAAAAAAAATAGTTTTATCAAATATACATACTACATCACTAATATTTCAGCAACTATAAATATAGCAATACAAATAATACAAAAATTACCAATTTTAGCAAGAACTAATTGTAAATGACCCATATCATTATGAGCATCATGTACTAATGTAATTGTTATACCCATAAATGAATGTTCACCAGTACCAATAACTAAATATATATACATCAAAAAAAAAGAATTATTCTATTGAGATAAAAAAAAAGGAATTTTTCTCTAACCAATAGCTTCTGCTTCGCCTTGTTTACAAATTGCACCTGAAAAAATTTCATCACCAATGGATTTATCTACAGGAAGTGATTCACCAGTTAATGCTGCTTGATCCATTGAAACTGAACCATGTGTAGCTAAATAATGAAAAAAGAAAATTACAAATTTATTTTTCAAAACAAAAAAAAAGAATTTTTTTACCAATTAATCGTCCATCAGCAGGTACAACATCACCTAATTTAAAACTTATAATATCACCTGGAACAAGTTCAGCGGCTTCTATTACTTTCCACTGCCCATTACGTTTAACTTTTGCTTCTGGTGCTAATGATGCCATAAGTGTTTTAACAGCATTACCAGCGTTTCGTTGTTCAATAAAACCAATTATTGAATTAGCAAGAAGAAGTAAAAGAATTCCAACAAAATCTTCCCAATCTGGAGGTTTACCACCACCATTTGATACAGCAATAGCGACAAGAGCTGCTGCTTCCATAACCCAAGATAATGGATTCCACATGAATGAAAGAAATAGTAGAATAGGACTTTTTTCTTTTTGATCAAGTCGATTACGTCCAAACTAAATAATATAATTGAACAGTAAAATAAATAAATAAAAAGTTTTTTTCTCAACCTTTTCAATACGTTCATTAGCTTCTTCATCTGTTAAACCTTCACGTGTTGCACTAAGATTTAAAAGAAAAAAAAAATTATAAAATCAAATCTTTTTTTTTAACATACTTAAGTAATTTAAATACATCCCTTTCATTCATTGTTGATAAATCATATTTTTCTTTATCATAAATATCTTGAACAGTTAAAATTTTTACGGCATCATCAGGTATATCTAATATTGCATCTTTATCATTTTTTTCTGATCCCATTGTTATTAATTTCACTTCAAATAAAGAATAATTTTTATTACTAAAAAGAAGAAAAAAAATAATCAAACAATTATTAAAGTTTTATTCGAAAAAATTAATATAAGTAATCTTAATGACACGCTTTCTCATTAATAATGATGAGGTTTAAAAAAACACATATTTCATTTCTGATCATATAGATATTCATATTGCCTTCTAACTTTAAGATTTGTTCTAATTTATATATAAACCGATTATAGATTGTTTTTTCAACTAGATTTTTATCTAACGTATGATGACGATCACTGTGACACACATACTAATCTATTTCTCAATATTCGTATAAAATCAAAATTGAGAGTATATATATAGTGAAAGTAACTCACCAATAAATTGGAAAGATTCCTATACGCTTTTCTTCAATATTTTACTAACTTCTTCGTGAAATTACCAATCCGTATGTTTCAAATAATCGATGTATATAGTTTAATTTTTCATTGTTATATATAATAAGGTAAAGAAAATTATAAAAAATAAAAGGAGAAGGAGTAAAAAAAGATATAAGTGGGCATAGAAATAGAGTCAAAAAAGCGTGTAAGATCAGTCATCACACTTTTCTTGATTATATATAGTATTCTCATTGTATTACGCAAGCAAGAATATAATGAACAATGGGGGAAAAAATAAGGAATTTACCTGTATAATATATGGTTAGTCACATGCTTATTCTAATGTCACAGATAAAATACGCCCCGTACTTCACAATCCCATCCATATATACCAAGTATAGATTGATTCGGTATTTATAAAAACCCACAACGCATGGTTTGTTTTTCGTTCTATATTAAGATGCGAAGCATCTATAAAGTGACGCAGTGTGAGTTTGTTTTCAATTATTTTTTTCTTTCTTTCTTCGCTATATCTGTACACATAAAAGATGCTGTATTTGTGACACTATAATCCCTAAAGCCGAAAATCATGAAATTATGATTCAAACGCCGTATGAAAATATGAAGACCAAATTTATACCATTCGAAATCCGTTTTAAATAGACTTTAGTTTGTTCATGGGAGGCATAAAAAAAAACGATTTTTTTTTCGTTTTGAGATAATTAAAACGAAAGAAAAGTTAGGGGCCACTCTGACATAACAACTGTTTCACAGCTGAAAGTGTAGCTGATGATTGATAATTAACAAGAAAGACAATGAAATGACTAATGAATATCCGTTGCATTGATGAAGATTTCTTAGAGGTAGAATTTGTTTTGTCGATTTTCATCTCATTAGTAAATTAAAATAAATAATTGTTTTCCAAGAATAAATGTTGCATAAATTTATCCTACTGTTTTTAGATTTATTTTATTGATTGTCAATAAATAGAACACGTTCATAAACAAAAATTGAATAAGATCTGTATTTAGATAACTTATTAATTTTAAAAAAAATAAAATTATTCATATGATCTAAAGAAAAGTGTTTTTATTTATTGTTTTTTTTTGATTGGACCTCATGAAATTCTTATTTTTGTATATTTATTTGAGATATTATTTTTACATTCAAGATTTGAAAAAAAATTTATAGATTAAAAAGTTAACAAATTTTACTAATAAAAGTAATAATACATTTTTAAAGTTATGTTAAAGTATTATTGTATAATAACATTGATAAATCTAGATATCTTAACAAGTTTAAAGATATCTGATTTTCTCATTAAGCGGTGTAGTCCATATTTTTTTTTCATTATAAAAGCACTTCATCTCATCGAGAAACTTAAATTATTATTAAATTGTAATATTAAGTCTACTATATCAATTAAATATTTTAAGTAGTTAAAAAGAAATCTGCAGCATCAAAAGCGAAAATAAGGCACAATGCATATTTAAGATGAACAGGAAGACAACACTCCATTATTTCATGAAACGTTTTATTGTTTGTTTTGAAAGCTTCTCGTATTTTTATACGTTTAAAACATAAAAATGATACTGAATCAAATAAAGTACTGATTTATAATGTGTCAAATATAGATTTTATTCAGAACAACAGTATTCATAAAAATCTTAAAGATGTTCAAAAACATATGATTGAGTCGATAGAGAAAGGTAATGAAAATAATTCCAAAAATCGTTCGATTAGATGCTGAACGAAAAAGACAATCAAATACCCGTAAAAGAATATATACTATTTGAATTTCAATTCTAAATGGAAACTTTAATTTTTTTAGACGAACCGTCGAGAAAAACGAGGTGTTTTTTCAAACGTTGTTTTCCTTTCAATTTAAGATAATTAAAACGAAAAAAGTTAGGCACTATCAACAGAGAATAGCTGTTTTGACAGCTGAAAGTGTATCTGATCATTGATAATTAAATAACTAATACATATCGTTAATTAAGATTTTAAAAATCGCTATGCATCTGAGTTCGCATTCTCGACAAGGTTGAGGTGCCATCTAGTCTTTCATCGCTCGACATCTACATTAAAATCTATATTTTCTTTTGTGATGATCTCAAGAACAGATCAACAGAAAATTTTCGTTTCAACTTGAGGATAGTTTCATTTTTATTCCATACATTTAATGTTATAATATGATTTATAATATACACCTTTTCAATGAAGATTAATCAATATTTAGAAAGAAGTTTAAAACAAATTAGATTTCTAGAAGTAATTTCTTTACTTAATCTTGACGAAAATCAATTATTTTGTGAAATAATACACAAATCTTTTCATTGGTTGGTATACACTGTCATGTAGAAAAAATATGTGAATACAACGGATCTGATACTAAATGATTTTACTATTTCGGTTTATAATAAATAATTGAAATTTACCTTTTTTATTGTAGATTTATGACAAAAGAAAATCAATCATTATAGACTGAAAATATTTTTTAAAAACAAATCTCACGCTCATCATTAAAAAAAACATTATTCGACGTTTCTCAATCTTTGTCTTTTTTGAATTCGTGTTTCGCATTGCATTTCGTAGTCGAGTGAAACTCGAATACCATTTAGAGTAGCAATCGTCACTTTCTAATACACCAGTTTATTTGAAATATTGTATGAATAATTAAGTGAAATGGTCATATCTTAATATTGAGAACGACATTTTGAGTTGATTGAGAAACTATATTGTCTGATTTTCTAATTACTATTTCATACATTTTATCAAAATTCGTGAATCATGGACTGAACATATTAAACTAATTGTTTTTTGACCATTTGACAAGTAACGATGATAACGTATTTTCATCAATTGATATTCCATTTCATATACTGACGAATTTTAATTACAAGTAGTTCATTTACATATAAATTAACTAGATAATTCATGTTAAGATAGAAAGAAATATAATTCTTCTATATATACTTTATATATCTGTATAAACCTTTGATACTATTCAATGATATCGAACTAAGTTGCTCTATCGATACATACTTGAATTTGAGCAACTCAAAATCAAAAATGAATTGATGATCAATAAATCGATTGATATGTGACCTCATCTACAAATAATTTGTATAATGAAACATCAACTCTCTCTACATTATTATAATATCAATTCAACTTAATGTAGTGCGAATAGTAAGTTTATCACATGTTATTTCTAATAATTATCAGTTAGTCAACTGAATCTACTGATGTAAAATCATAACTCTTCGTTTCTTTTAATATTTTACGTTCTTTCTTTTTTAATAAGATGTATATTATTTTATATAATTAGAATGAAATATATTTTAAGACTTTGTTTTGCTAATACGAGAAGAACATGTAATTTTATTTAGGATGTGTTTTTTTACAGATATGGCAAAATGTCTTTCAAAAAAGAACTGAAAAGTATTTTGGACCTTTCTAAGGGAAAAGATATTCAAACAAAACTCATAATAATTTCTAATTGAGCAAATTATTTGTTTCTCAGAGAATAGTTCGATTAATATTGTTTATAGTTTCATTTGTATGATAACAAATTGTCGAAAATCGTATCAAAACTATAAAAATCATTCATTTTGCTCCATGCCCATAGTACCGGTCAAAAATTGTTGATTAATTGCGATAAAATCATGATTTTATTTTTATCACATTTAAAATTTATCACTACTGATTTAATTTCACGAATATTTTTAATAAAAAAAAATGGAATTTTTACATCATTCTACATGAACGAATTATATAATAGAAACAAAAATGAAATTATGATGTACAGTTTTACATAGTTAGACAAAAAATGAAAAACATATAATGAAAGGTTCATACGTCGCAATTGGTGTTTCAATTAAATAATCCTTAAAAAAATCAAGTTTTTCCACTATTGGATGTCTATGAACAAATTCTAATTGAAAAAAAAACACTTAAGCTAAACATATATCTAAAAGAAACGTTTTCACACAAACAAATGAATGTGTAAAGAAGGTAAAGTTCGATCATTTCTTGAAATTGTTCAATCTTGTTCATGTCATATTGGTGACAACTATGTTCAAATGAAATCTTTCTATAGATTTCATATCTTTACAATAATGTTACTTAGATCGAATTAGAAGTTCTGATAACATGAAATATGAACTAATCATATTTCATTTATTTTAAAAGTTTAGCCAGATTTAGTTCAATCATGTCAGTCGCGTTCGAACATGAATAATGATGGTATATAGATTTATTTTATATAGGTTAGGCATAAGTCATTTGATGCTAGATGGCTCATTGAAGATGAATTGTTAAAGACTGCTGCTCATAAAGACAAATTTTTACCAAAACTTTGTTTGACGTATTCTTTAAATCAACGCGTCCAGAATGCAAATAAAGACAATACTGTAAATCGTAAGTATCATACTGAAGATTGGCCAAAACGTTTTTTTTAGTGAAATATGGAAGCAAATAGAGACATCGAGTTCAAAATGTATAAGATTAGTGCATGCAAAGCACACATATGCGCATTTATCAATGTCAATGCTTTCATATACTCTGAAAATATTGTATTTGATTGCTTTAAAACATGTTCGCTTAAAGAAATCTGAACAATTACAAGCGTATTTCTGACGCTGAAAAAATTTCGTATAAACATAACGTCATTATTTATTCAGTTACTTGTACACACACTATAATTTTATGTAATTAGCTGTTATTCAAGTATAGGCAACGAATCAATATGTGGTCATGACGAAAGAGAGAGAGAACGAAAAATATTTATACGCCCTTTTCTCATGGATTGTAACTATGTGTCATTAGCTGTTCTCTACGTATAACCAATGGACCGTGTATGATCATGACGAGAGGGGATGAACAAAAATGTTTATTCACCCTTCTCTCGTATACTGTAATTTTTGTGTGACTAGCTATACTATAAGAAAAAATAACGAACCAGTATATGAACAGGATAAAAGAAAGAGAACATAACATGTTTCATTTATATTTTTCTCGCATACTTACAGTTTTGTTCGACTAATACTTATCGAAATATAAGTAAAAAAGCAATATATGATCAGAACAAGAGAAGAAGAGAAATAGTAAAAAGTGATTGTTCATTCGGCTCACATGGGTCATAATTTTATGTGACATACTATATTATGAGTAAAAGCAACAAACCAGTAAAGAGTCTGGATAAGAATAAAAGGACAAAAAATGTTTATACGCATTTTTTTTTCATACAGTGAAGCTATATAATTGATAGTCCTTCAAATACAAGCAAAAAAACACATAATTACGAGAAGAACAAACGAACGAGCAATACCTGTCAACCTACTTATCATACAATAAAATTTTGTGTAACTACTGATCTATCAAGAACAAGCGATTTTGATCGCATTCTTAATCAATGTCTGAATTTGAATGGAAAGAAAGTTCGCTTAGATCCAGTCGGTGGGATCTAGTACCACGCAATGTTGCTCGTCGACAGACGTTGCAGTTGCAACGTTCTTCATCAACTCCAGGATCAGCACGTCTTGGTCATCGAAATAATGTTCTTCGTGCTTCTTTACCTACGGTCAATGTTGTCGGTTCAGAAGACAGCCCAGGCAATACTATGCGACGAGATTGTATTGCTTGGCAGACTATGTCTCAACACTTGACTCTTCAATTGCAACGAAGACGTAGATCTGAATCTGCAGCTCGTCGTCGATCAATGGTATTGAATGAAAACTATAAGAATCGTGACACAATTCTAATTGATAAAACACTTGATTTGAAAATTCCATCGGTAATCATTGAAGATAAGTCATCAAGTCCTGAATTCAGTACTACAGATTCTGTATTGGAAATAGAAGAAAACGATGCTGACGATACGCCGTTGCTGAAAACGGATGCACATGTTATACCACTAGGAAAACTAGTTGAACGATTCAACAGTGACTTGACGAATGGATTGACAAATGAAACGGTAGCACAGCATCGTGCTACATTTGGCGAGAACAAACTTACACCATCACGCCCGCCAAGTATTATATGGATGTTGATTAAAGAGCTTCTTATCGGTTTTAATGGTCTCTTATGGGTTGCAACTCTATTTGCCTTTCTTAGCTATGTAAGTGCACTAAATTTTATTTCTTTGAAAATTTTAATAGTAAAATAAAATTAAAAAATAAATGAATTAGTTGTTTTTTATAGAAACCATTTGGCGAACCCAATCCTGATGTCTCCTCTTTAGGTTTGGGTGTAATACTTATTCTCGTTATCATCTCTAATGCACTATTTAATTTCTATCAAGAAATGAAATCGATGAAAATTGTTGCATCCTTCTCGCAAATGCAACCGACAGTTGCCACTGTTAAACGAAATGGTATTGAACTACAAATCAATGCAGAAGAACTTGTACCCGGCGATATAGTTCGTATTCGTCTTGGTGAAAAAATTCCTGCCGATTGTCGACTCATTTCATGTGATGATCTTCAAGTGAATACTTCTCAATTAACCGGTGAATCAGCACCTGTAACTTGTACAATTAAATGTACAGATATGAACTTTATGGAAACGACTAATATTATTTTTTATTCATCGCTCGTCGTACAAGGTGCAGGAGAAGCTATAGTTGTTAATATTGGTGATGCAACTGTACTTGGACAAGTTGGAAAAATGACACGTGGAACTGGTGGAACAGAAATAACTGGACTTCATCGTGAAATCAATCGTTTTATATTGTTCGTTATTATGGCAGCACTTATATCTATCATTCTTCTTTGGATTACTTGGGGAGCATGGCTTAATGTTCAGCAAAATGGATATATTACTGTTAATGGTAAGAAAATATTGACAAATATCTATTATAGATTATATGTTTTTTTCGTACAGGAAATATTATTAATTCAATTGGTATGGTTGTATGCTTTATTCCGGAAGGTTTACCAGCAGCTGTCACTCTTGTATTAACTATAGTTGCGAAACGAATGTACAAACAAAAAGTTATGGTTAAAAGTCTAGCAACTGTAGAAACGTTCAATTCTGTTTCAGTAAGTTATTATTGTCTTTTAATTTTCACCGGTTTTTGATGGTCTTTCTATTTAAAAAGGTCATTGCTACAGACAAAACTGGTACATTAACAATGAATAAAATGACAATTACAGCTCTTCTCTGGGGAAACGAAGGCGAATACTTGGTTCCTATTCATAATGATCATGAAGAAAATACAACATCAGAAAACAAACAAAATACGATTGATCGAAAACGATCATCATTAAATGCATCGAATATCTCAGGTGTTATGAAAGATTTAATTCTTGGCGCTTGTCTTTGCAACAATGCTGCAAAACAATCATCCATAAATGATAGTAACAGTAATGGTATTGACAATGCAGCGCTGGAAAGTGATGGCAATAATACATCTTCACAAACGAGTCAAGTGATCGGAGACGCAGCCGATGTAGCACTATATAATTTATGTAATGATAAATATTCAGTGGATGTTGACCAAGTAAGAAAAGTAAATCCACGCATCAATATCGTTCCATTCAATTCAAAAAATAAATTTATGATTACTGCCAATCTTCTCGAATCGGTCAATAATGATAACGATGAAACTGTACTTATTACATTGAAAGGTGCACCCGATTTTGTATTATCTCGATGCTCGTCTTATAAACATGATAATAATGATGAAACATTACCAATAACTGATGAGTTTCGACGTTCTATTCAACAACGACAAGAGAAACTCGGAAAATCTGGATATCGAGTCATTGCGATGCTTCAGCAAAAGATGAATAAGAATCAATATAATCATATGATCGAAACATACAAGGTAAGTAAAAGGCAACAGCAACAACAACAAGATATTTCTGACGAACCTGATCTCAATGGTTTACCAGGAAATAATTACTGTTTTATTGGTAAGTAAAAATTTGATTGAGATCTGCAACTAAAATATGTTTAATTCATGTACTTAGGCATGTTCTCATTACTCGATCCAGCTCGCCCCGAAGTGCCTGATGCTGTACTTAAAGCACGTCGTGCTCATATCCGGATTGCTATGGTTACTGGTGATCATCCAACTACAGCAGCTGCGATTGCGAAAAAAGTCAATATTCTCTCCAAAGAAATCAGTATCGACGGTGGTACTGATACATTCACGATTGAACAAAACAATGAGACGGGTCAAACATTAGCTCATCTCATGCGTAATACTAACACATTGCTTGAAAGTCATATCATCAATGAACTTAATACGCCTATTAATGTAAAAGGTATTAAATCGACTCCTAGTCAAAAGAAGAAATTGAACATTTTCAAACGCATCTGGTTTCGTTTTTTATTCTACTTACGTGATCCAAATCAAGTCCAAGACGTAGATAAGCTCAAACTTATTCCTTATGGAGTTATTGTAACAGGTGCCGATATGCATTCGATGGATGTAAGTAAACATATTGAAAAATTCAATTTGTAACAACAGATATACTATATCTGTCATCTAGGACTACATGTGGGATTGGGTTTTGTCCCATCAAGAGATGGTCTTTGCTCGAACAACTCCGGAACAAAAACTACGTATCGTTATGGAGTTTTCTAAGCGAGGTGAAATAGTGGCAGTAACTGGAGATGGAACAAATGATGCACCAGCATTGAAACAGGCTAATTTAGGCGTAGCAATGGCTGCTGGAACAGATGTTGCCAAAGAAGCCGGTGATATGATTTTGCTTAATAATAACTTTTCATCGATTATCACAGCTATTGAAACAGGCAGATTGTTAAGTGATAATTTGAAAAAAGTTGCTATCTATCTATTACCTGGAGGTAAAATGTTTGAACAATCTCTAATTATTCATTATATATTATTTTGTTTATTATGATAGGTTCTTGGTCAGAAGTGATTCCTGTGTTCTTTGCTACATGGTTTGGTATTCCACTTTCATTGTCCCTCTTTTTAGCTATTGTCTTTTGTATGCTCAATGATGTTGTTAATGCGTTAGCAATGGTTTCGGAAAAAGCCGAACACGATATCATGTCTCGTCCACCCGCTATTCGTCACAAAAATCATTTGATCGATTGGAAATTACTTGTTCACGCCTATTTGATTGTGGGCAATATCGAATGTTTTACTGCCTTCTTTTGCTTTTTTTGGTATTATTCATCAAATGGTAAACATTTTCTGTGAAACTAACAATTCAAATTGATCATTCATTTCTATTTATAGGTATTCCTTTGAGTAGCATCTATTTCACTTATGCCAACTATGGTAAAGATCCTCCAATTGCTAAAACACCCGATGAATTAGCACAAATTCAACAAACTGGACAATGTATTTATTACGTGGCATTGTGTGTAATGCAAATATTCAATCTGCTCTCAGCACGTACACGACATGTCTCATTCTTCAATCACAATCCATTCTTCGGAAAAGCACGCAACTGGACAATTATTATCGGCATTATCTTTTCAGCCGGTGTCGGTCTACTCATCACACTGGTACCATGGTTCAACTCAGTATTTAAAACCGCGCCAGTACCAGTAAAATATGTCTGTCCAGCATTGGGTTTCGGTGCTGCGCTATTTCTATTTGATGAAATACGAAAGTTTCTCGTACGACGTTATCCAAATTCATTTCTAGCAAAGATGGCCTGGTAGAAACGGATATTATAGACATTTTTTTGTTTTTACTAACAATTCCTATATTGATCTATCTCATTTATTAACACATTCAACGCGATTTGTATAGACTGACCATGATATTATCCACTAGTGTATAACATCACTGTCAAAACATTTTCGAAACTTTTTTGATTTGACTGTTAGATAACCCTCAGTTTATTGTCTATCCTCGGTGAAAATCAACTTCTTAAACCTATGTATCGAATTTTAACAAGTTTTCCCATTGAAATTATCTATCTTTTTTGATTTAATAAGATATGCACTTCTGTTTATTCATTTCTATTCTTATGTGATTTTTTTTTCCTAATGCATACCATTTAATAGAAGAAAGAATGCGCTACGTGATAGGATATTTTTTCATCGGGAACACACATTGGGAAAAGTCTGAGTTGAATAAACACGTATGTACTAGTGCAGATCTTCATTTTACACTATCTTTAGAGTGAAGGTAAGTTTGAAAATATAACAAACACAATGCATTTCAATCTAATTAAGGATCTCATCAATTTGTACAAGAAATGTGCATAATGTTAAAAGCTTTAAATGAAAAGATAGAGATATTCCAATTTTGAAGAAAATAACTATAGTAGCAGGCAAGCAGAATTGAGGAGACGAACTATGACAAATCGAGTCTTGAACAAAAACAAATGATCACTATACAAATTTCATTTCTTTTTTTTTTGATAAGACTTGTCAGATAACAAATAAACTATATATCAATAAATGCAGAATAGGGGATAAGGAAGTAAAAATGAGCTCAGCAACCTAATACAGAAAACATGTATTTCAAGTTTGCAGATAAAGATTATCAAGTGGTAAGTATCCATCGAATGGATTCACGAAGAATAAAGAGTTTATGACGTAAGTAAATTCTTATCTACTACCCTTCGTCTTCTCTATTTAACTTTTCAACCTGATATTGACGTATGCTACCGAAAGACGAATTCATATAAAATAATTAATGTTAATAGTTCTTCCTTTTAATTGCTATGATATTTAGGAAAGAACTAAAGTGATACTGAATTATGGAGAAAAACAGATTTAAAATCAGTATTGAAAGTGAATGTAGTCATTGTCATCGTTAGTTTTTATCATTTTCAACGCATTTAATCGAATCTATTTTCTAATCTTTTAATCTATTTTGTGTTTTAATCAATTTTCGAAACTTCTAAAGATTTTCACTTCTTTTTAATGCTTTGATTGCATCATTGAGCATAAGATAATATGTTCTATTATGAAAATTTTCTTCCCACTTTTAGTTTTATGTCAGTAACTTGGTAAACAGTTCTTAAAAGTCGTAAAGACATAAACAGTGGTTTTAAAACGGAACTTTATTAACGTGTTTTCTCTCTGTACCTGTAATCTTAATTGTCATCGAATGTTTCATATGAATGTTATATCTAGCTCAATTGTACTAGATTTCATAGGCGTATATAACTAAATTCTGTGCAAGTAATCATATATGAAAAGGCGCAGACAAAGAGTGAGTTTATATTTTTAGGATAATCAAAGAATTAAATGAAACTCATATTTTACTTAATGACGGAATGGCAATAGGAGCTGTGTCATAGAAAACTAGTCTAATTATGAACATAAAATCAACTGATGCCATGACGATCGAAGTTGATATATAATCAACTCAAATCCTGCCACTTGCAAGAAAATTTCAATCAAATTCATCTCTTTTTCATAATTCTTTATATTCATTTTCGATAGAAGAAGAATATATTCGATTTATTGCCATGTGATGGCCATAATCACTGAGTCGGTTGTTCTTTTTTTTTATTGAATTTATCTTCTAGACAAAAAATACAGCTAAATTCTTGTTTGTAAATACTCAATATTGTCTTTCCAAAATTTGAACTGTTGATTATTTTCAGGGAAATTATTATGTTTTCCGATTTCTACGGCACGTTGAAAACAGAACAGTGCAGCTTTGTAATCTTTCATTTTTGTGTTTACCATACCAATGTTGTGATAAATATCAGCCAATCGAGAATGATTCAAAGAAAGAGTCTTTTCTTCGCTTTCGAGAGTCTTTTGGTAAAAACAACATGCATTCTTATAATCACCTTTCTGTTCCATAATATAAGCAATTCGATTATTGAGATGAGTGATTTCCATTTGATCAAATTCTAATGTCGAATCTAGTAACATTCGATAGAATTTTTCTGCTTGGTCGAATTGTCCCAAGTGAATCATCAAATTGCCTAATCTATGTCTCGCTGTTGATCCTCGAATTTCGAATCGAATATGTTCAATGAGTACTTGTAGTTGTTGGTCGTCGTCTGCAATCATTTCTAATTCCACTTGCCACAGTTGATCATCAATATTTTTAATTTCACAGATCTGAAAGATAGTGTGCATAGAAAAAAGGACTTCTTTTTCGGTATTTCCATAATAACCAACATTATCAACAGAGGTAAAAGGTGTAGTTGTGATTGTTGGATCAATTTTCATTCGAAAAAGGATACCAATCATACCTGATTTGTCTCGAGCATCGCGTGCAAAATTTAATGAAACTATTTCTTCTAAGCTTGTTGAAAGAAAATTGTTGAAAGATAAAAGACCATTTTTTCCGTTTTTTAGCTTTTCAAATTCGTCGTAGAACATTCCTTGTCCTCTATACACAATAAATGATTGTTCCGGAGAAAATTTTGAATGTCGTTCTTGTATTTGTTGGTGTATATCTCGCATAAAAAAACCCATTTTGATCACAACATTCAAATCTTGGGTTCGTAAAGCTCGATTAAGCATGTGATAAGTGAAACATTCTCTGGTATACCACCAGATGGGTGAATGTTGATCATAATCAGTTTCGAATTCTTTGATTATTTTTTGTTCATCTGCGTTGTCACTATAAAGATCAAAGCATAACTCAATTAGTTCTTTTATCGCCAATTCATCATAATCCATATTAAGTAAAACTTCTTTTAATACTTGTGTGTATATAAATGATTTATCAAGGTTATGGAATTCTCTTTTGGATGAGTTCGTCGAGGGTACAATACTAATAGGTTCCAAATTATGCTCACATCGTTTAACATCTTGTTTTAGATAATCACATATACGATAAATCTTAGTAAAAACTCCTCTGATTTTATACCAATTTTTTGCCCATTGTATATTTGTTTCTTCATTAGCACAGAATACATAGATAGAGTCGACATGAGGATTTTCATGAACTAAAGGTACAAAATTTTTTCCAAGACTGCCTGATACAATTAATAATATTTTTTGATCTTGAATCTCAGTGATAAACAGGGCACATTGATTTGCATCAGTAAACATTTCCAAAAAATTCACTGTAGCATAGAGCTGAGTAGTTGAATTTTGAAAATCTTCATCGGATTCGTTAATGTTTGAATCTAACCAAATGAGAACAAAGTTTTGAGCATTCATACGACATCGTCTTGACTTTGTAAAACGAGAACTTGATAAAGCATTTATTAACTTGAAAGATGCCTTTCTACTCATGCTAGTATATTGATGATGTTTCAAACGTAAAATGACTGATGTGAATTTTGTAGAAATAAAGAACACTAAAAGCAAAAGTATGTTAAAAGAAAAAAAAAATAACAAAAAAGCTATGAATGCAACACTACCACATCCTTCATCTACATTGCATAAATGATCTGCAACTATACTCCTTTGTTGCACTTATAAATAAAAAGTGTATGTTGAAGCTGCATTAATAGCATTTTCGATATTTTTCTTCCAACTTTTTTACTTTCAGCATTTTTTCATTTTGTCAAATTCACACATATTCATGATGCATATTTTATCATCTGGTCTGTTGAAAAAATGACGCCATATAGTGACTTGATTATTGATGACTTTTTTCAGGCACACAACATATATATATTACTATTTATTCTAAAGAAAAACATGTCATATTGATGGTAAGTATTTTATTGGTTGCTTACAAAACCACGTTCTTCATTGTTTTTTCTTTGAAGTTCACTCTTTTTACATATTATGTTTTTCTTCATAACATTTTCTTTCCATAGTGAATCATTTTGAGATGAAGGAAATAATGCAGAAAACTCTATCAGTAATAGAATCATTAAATATTCATGCTGTGTTAATGCTTTTTTGGTTTCTGTACAACAAGTAACATTCATTGATAATTAATTCACTTGGCTCGAAACTGATGGAATACGATACAGATATAGTGGCACGTGGGTATAAATGGAAATTTACCGGACTTTTCCTGTTCATGACATTATATAATAAAGATTATTTGATAATTAAAATTTAGACGACCAAGAAGAACATTGTAAAAGCTCTTTGATCATTACAACTCACCGTAATCGACCAGTATCAATAAAGATAATGAGCAATATTAAATTATGCATTTAATGTAATTGGAATATCGCTCAATATTATATAAATAAGCAAGTACTTTACTAATAAATTAAAATTTAAGAAGTGAGTCTCAACACATAATACTCTTATGGATAAAAATCAGATTCTTGAAGTAAAGTTCTGTATTTCTTTTTAGTTCAAACTGCATTTACACGAAGATTTTTTAGATTCATATTTATCATTCATATAATAATTATAAGGATGTTGTGGATTATAGTGCGTAATTTCCACCGAAAAAAGAATATTATATTGCATTTATATCACATTATTTAAAGAATGTAGTGTCTGTTCATTATAAAATTATGCGTTCAGAGTCATTTATCAAATTATAATTTATTAGTGCATAACGCACTAATACATGGTATTGAAAAACATCCCAATCACAAGTACTAGTTAGTCATTTGAGTCATAGTTACTGCATGATTCGAATGACCATATTATCATATGATCATTCTTACCGTAGTTATCACCTGGATATTCCGATCATAATTGACAGATGATTATTTGTCAGTGATGTGCCTAAAGAGAGATATTGAAAGAATCGTTTTCCTCCCTTCCGCCAGTGGGCAACTGGATGATAAAATAGATTTTAGAGATTGAAACTCATGTTGTAGCGTTGTAGCTAGTATTGATGCTAAAATGGTTCTGCATTTAACTGTATTCTAGATACTGATTGAAAGCCAGCATTTGTCAATTAGCACGTACTCCACAGTATGTAGTCGACAAATATCATTAACAGTACTATATCAGTAAAATATGTGTTTTAAATTGAGGATCGAGTTATATTTATTAGTTATTATTTAGTTATACAATGTTATGTATTTACTATATATTAGAGACCATTCGGACTTCTTGAAGTTCTTTATGGTCTAGCAAGATCAAAAATTTAGGCCTAGTACAGTAGAGAAATACATGTACATTTCAAAATTAATCTTAAGATATTAAACTATGCTTGATGTATAAGTATTAGGTCTTTTTACAATTGTTAATATTAATAATTGGCTCAATCATTTTTATTCTAGATATCGTTTTGTTCGAATACTTTTCTGAAAATTAATTCGAATTTGGTTCAGTTTGTTTTCGATTTTTAGAAAAAATTTTCGTATTGCCTTGTAATTATACTATAAAAAGCAATATTATTAACTTAGTCAATACTAAACAGAAGTTTAACGTTCAAAAATCATGTATTCTTTAGAGGTAAAAATTATTTGTAAGAATTTCAATGACGGTGACGACAATTTTTTTTTTTCGGAGTTTCAAGAAATTTAGTTATAAAGTTGTTGGATGCAGGAAAGATCCAGTGGCATGTTTATACTATTTTTTTTGTAGACTGATTCTATTTTAAAAAAGCAAAGTTAATTATTTAAAAATACCGGATTTTTATTTTGAGATCTTTTTATGAAAAAATCGTCAACTGGAATTTCTTTTCAAAACTTTTACTTCGAGTATGTATAATAACAATATTAACATATATTTTCTGTTTTCATTCAGTTCTTAGAGTAAAGGAGTATAAGAGCCTATTTCAATGGTAATACCTTACTTTCAAATAGTAATATAGAAGGTTATACTGTTTAAATATATTAAACAGCATCTTAAGACAGAACATGAGAGCAATATGGTATCGATCATCCTTTAATTTGTTTGATCCACATTTATAATCGACTTGCTACTCATGAGAACACATCCAGCTATTGACACCATCATTTGGCTATAAGAAGGAATCAATAAGACTATTAAAATCTCAGAAAAAATCAGACCCATGGCTTGTTAGTCACGAGTTATAGCTATTTCATTGAAATTACATATTATCCTTAGACGTGCATAAAAAAACAGATTGCATAATTTAGATGTAAAATTTTGTTTAAATTTGGATATCTGTCAGTTCTAGCAACATCCCGAAAATTGAAGCTGTACACAATGCGTCTCTCTTTAACTACTGATTTTTCGAGACAGCACGAATTTTGCGTCACATGAGGGTTAACCAACGATTTTTAGAAAGATCAGTAACTCAAGAAAGGCACATTACTTAGAGCGGTAATTTTTAGAATATTATTAAAACCATTAAATCTAAATTTAAGCAAAGTTTCATACCTAAACTACCTAATATGTTTCTTTTAACACATATCCATGGATCTGAACTTTTCTGAGATTTTACTAGTCTGATCGGGCCTTCTCGTAGCCAAAAGTTGGAGTCAATTGATATCCGCGATAGTTGGATTAGTTCTCTTATGAATAGATTTGTTTCGTCATAATGCTAGATCCAATGGACATCTCAAACTCTTTCAATCTTTTGCATCAAATCCTTTAGCTGTTTATTTATGCTTTTTAAAGCTTTTGCTTGATCTCAGCCAGCACCAGGTGTACTATTAGACTCAAATTAGGAGAATTAGAAGGCTATAGTAAACATGCAATTCTCTCTGAAATAAGAGAGATAGAAAGAAGAGCACATGCTAAAATAAATGTAGCATAGCGAGCAAGCGAAATCGTATAATAAAGTAGAAAAAAAAATTCAGTTCTCAATATTATAGATTTTGGAGAAGAACGAAATGATAAAAAACATGTATAAATAATGCCAATAATAGTTAATAAGAAAACTAGCGGGTAAGCCACGATAAATGACCCTCTTAGTATTTTGAGTATGTTAGTTTTACACAATTACTTATTAGACTTTTAATTGCAGGAAGTTGATATACCAAAAAGAACTCTTCATGAGTATCTGACAATCAATGAAAGGTTCAGTGCATACTGTTCTTTAATTTTTGCAGATAATATATCATTCTCGAAATGGCTGACTTACAAAATACTACAGAACGTAATTTCTCTTTGCCAGCTCGAGGTCATGCTCATCGGGTCACACAAACATTTGCATCACGAGGACTTATTGATCGAGATATTCAAGATATTATTGATAAGGAAATAATGAAAAAGGGATGCACTGAATTGGATATGTCAGAAAACTTGATCACACAACGAGGAGCTTCGGTTCTTGGCAATTTGCTGGAAATCAACAGAGTAAGTTGAAAAAATTGTTATTTATAGTATGTAAATTTTGATGTTTGATGAAGACAATTACCCATTTATACCTTGCTAACAATCGAATCGGTGACAAAGGAGTAATGTATCTC
This sequence comes from Macrotrachela quadricornifera, assembly GCA_022393335.1. NCBI lineage: Eukaryota > Metazoa > Rotifera > Eurotatoria > Philodinida > Philodinidae > Macrotrachela > Macrotrachela quadricornifera. The sequence goes on from JAJEKB010013530.1 coordinate 23,823, forward strand.
GCTCATGCCTTGGAGAAAAATAAGGTTAAAAATATCATTTTTGTATCCATATCATTCTGTTATTTGCTCACTAATATAGACACTTATTGAGTTGAGAATTGGTGGAAATGAAATAGAACAAGAAGGAGCCGAATATTTAGCTAATGCACTAATGAAAAACAAGGTAAGAAAATTAAATGGTTAATAAGAGTGAGACTGAAGTTCATTTTTTCAAATTCAGACATTAACTCGTTTATACATGCAGTCGAACGATATTCAGAGTAATGGTGTTGGTTTCTTGGCTACGGCATTACAAACGAACCAGGTAAGTTAGATGTGGTTTTCCATATTCTAGATACCTATGCCGAGTTATTGGTATAGACACTCACTCATCTGTCACTTGTGAACAATAAGATCGGAACCATCGGAACAGAACATTTAGCTAGTGCATTGTCACAGAACAAAGTCAGGCTTAGTGTGAAAATGTTTGTGTTTCTATTTCAATGAGTTCTTTATAATACAGACACTTGTTCTACTAGATCTATGGAATAATCAAATTGGCGATCAGGGAGCAATGTGTATAGCTAATGCATTAAAACGAAACCAGGTCAGACACATTTTCGTGTATGTCGTACATATTGATTATTCTTTGATATAGACGATTATCCATTTATACCTTGGAAAGAATGAAATAACTGACACAGGTGCTGAATATGTGGCCGATGCATTATACGAAAATCAGGTGAACAAAACTTATATAATTAGTTAATAGATTTTTCTAAATTAAGCCAACTAAAGTGATTCAATTATGATTATATACACAGATAGCTACTCGACCCCGAGGTCCGTTAAATACTAGATCGAAAAGACTAGAAGCTTGTAATATAAAATAGTGTTTAGAATATTCTTTCTTTGTTGAAAAACAGTAGGAAATAAATTGTATCCAAGGATGTAGATTAAATGATAGCTTTATTGAACTGTCAATATAATACTCTACTTTCACTAATGTACCATAGTGAAAATGGCAGATTTCGAAAGGTGGAAGGTATTAGTTAGGGCTTTGCAATGTGATTTCCAGTAGAATTAAAGTCTAAATTTTTATTTATTGATTGTTTTATATAAATTTTTGTGATAAAAGTTTGACTTAATATTTTCATATTTATTGTTTCGTATTGATACATGCAGATAAAGAAATGCTTATGTTACTACCAAATCAAAATGATTTATGAAAATTTTCGATTTAGTCAAAGAGCTAAACAGAATATATCAGCTAAGCTAGAATTAGCGAAAGACGATTGTGCAAGTCTCTAGCACTAGGAAAATTACTCTCTTTCTTGTAAAACTTTTTTCGATTTTCTTCAATAGAAACGAATAAATAAACAAACTTCTACTATCTCGAATTGATTTCAAAACTGTATTTTGACAACGATCATTTTTCTCTTATTGATATTTTAGATTCACAACTGTGAAACTCTCGGTGTTTTTTTTTTCCTCAAAACTGTGCTACATGTTGCTCAGAAATGATCATGAATATAATATTAATATTTAAAAAATGACATACTCAGCGTATATAGATATATGGAAATTTACAGAATACTCTTACGTGGTCATTGAAAATCTTTTTTTAGAATATGAATGTACTGCATTAAGTAAGCATATATAAGAGATTAATGAGTATAAAATTGTCATGAAAAAGATGCATGAAAAATCTTCGAAGCGAACCGAAACTTCAGAGTAATTGTTAATCGATATTTTAAAGTAATACCAAAAAATATTAATCGTTAATATATCTTTCATATGTTTTGTGAAGATCTTGTCATAATGTTATCCTATATTATAAAATGTTATCATTCTGAAAGTTTTCAACAATTTCAATAAGAATAAATATAAAAAGTTTTGTACTACGTTATCGTTTCATTAATAAATTAGCATATTATTTTCCTTTTTTCAACAGACTATTTCTCATCTATTTCTACGCAAAAATCAAATTACAGACAAAGGAGCACAACTATTGGCGTCTGCACTAAAAAATCACAGCGTAAGTGCTTTCGGTTGATTTTTGTTCCATATGGTTATCTATGTATTTAAAGTCACTTACTCAATTATACCTCTACAAAAATAAAATTGGAAATAAGGGCGCACAACATTTTGCCAATGCATTAGCAAAAAATAAGGTTTTATCAATGATTTATTTATTTATATATTAACAATTAACTCTTTTATTTTTTGAAAAAGAAATTGAGTATATTGGATCTTGGAGATAATGGTATTAAAGATGAAGGAGCATCAGCTTTAGCCGAAGCATTGAAAGTAAACATGGTAAAAGAAAGAACACTTTCTTATTTTTTTTAACTTCTATGATTTTTGGATAAAGATATTAGCTGTATTGGATCTTGCAGACAATATGATTCAAGACCAAGGTGCAGAACTTTTAATTGACAGCATAATGGAAAAAGTAGGAGATATTATCGTCGTTTTTCTTGTTCAATTTGGTTTGATTTATTACAGATGTTTCTATTTAATCTAAGTCTCGAAGACAATCAAATCAGTGATAAATGCGCACGTCAATTGATCAGAAATGCAAATTTAAACAAAAAACTTACTGTATCTCTTTGAATTATAATTGGATTTGTGTTATAAATAACTTCCTGCAAGAATATACAATGAAAAAAATATCAATCTATACGAATTTCCTTAATATTACAAATCACTTTTATAATATAGTCATACATCATCAATGCCTATTTCAATATTATTTATCTTGAATAAAATAAATCAATACAAGAGCATGCTATGATTTTTGAATCTTTTATAGGTTTCACATTATATTCTAAAATTCAATATGCAGATAATACTCCTAATGAATTCTAGAAGACTGAAAGTGTAGCAGTTTGAATTTTCCATATTTCTGTCGTTAAACAGTGTGATCTACAGGAACCGTATTATTTATTTCTTCATTATAATATTTACACCCACCGAATATTCTCGATTTCCTGAATTTTTAAATATAACTGATGCTTCACATATTAGTTTATTAAAGTAATACATAAATACTAGAATGAAACACTGAAAGTATTTCCTTAATCTACTTCAATATCTATTAAAAAATAATATAATTCAATCAAAAAAATTTTGAATCTGGAAAGTATTACTCTGTATCGATCTTTTCCACTTACAGTTGCCATTCAATCATAGTTAAATTTCGATTCGACAAGCAAAGTTCATTCAAGTGCTAACTAGTATTTCTTCGAGCCACGTCTATGCTAAATTTTATTGGTACTTGTTTAAATGCAAAGTAATAGATAAATAAATATATAATTTCTGTAATGTAAAAAGGATAAAAATGTAAAAGTAAAAAATTCAATAGAAGAGTTATTATATTAATAAAGCTTTCGTGATTGACCTTGTTTTCTTTTTTTTTGCCAAAAGGTAAATCGTTTGGTGTTCGAAATTGTTTCCAAAATTTCAACCTAATTATCATATAAACTTACAAATCGTATATTTTATTTTTCCGTTTTAATAGATTATGTGGCAGAATTGCTTTTATTGTTTCAAGTTGTAGAACTTTAAATTGATAAAATGACATCTGTTTTTTCTTTTTCTATCTTTGGATTCTATTTATTGCAACATTTTATACCTCACCAGCTGTTATGTAGTAAGCCGTAAAACCTTTCGTTTTATACATCGTATCTCTAATATTGTGGATATTAAGGATTTCTCAAAATGATATATATCATCCCACTTTTTAGATGAAATTATCAATTAGTTTTGTTTGATTTTGATTGCAAGACTTAGATCATTTATTTATAATATCATTTACAATTGTAAGAAATCTCGGTAGTATATGTGTATATCGTTCTTTAAACCTATGCTGATGTTTAATAGCTTTATTTATTTCTTCCAATAAATTGTTTGTGCTTGATATAAAGCTACTCTATCCTTTACATTATGAATCATGAGTTTGTAACTGCTCATTTTTGAAATATCCTGAAAGATCTTTTTCTCTTTCTGTTCCATTTCTTCAGAAATAAGGATCATGGATTTTTAAAAATTCTTCCTGCAACAATACTGGCAGATGAAAAGTAAGAGAGTGAAAGGATATGGATGTCATACTACTAGCAACAAAATATTTATTTTATCTAATATAATCTTATTTTGTTTTACTTAGAAATGACTTATTAATAACAAATTTTACTTATTTAATGTATTTCATAAATATTATTTTAATTTATTAATTCAGTGAAAATTTAAATTAACTTTGCATGGAATAATTTTACTTAACAAATAAAATAGCTATCTATTTGTTGCAACCGAACATTTATTTCAAACTAGCGGTGAAGAATTTCGTTTTTGACACATCATGATTCTATTACAGCTTTTTAGATGCTATTTCAGAGACGAAAATAATCTTATGGTTATATTTTGTGTTATAATCATGATGAAATTAAAAAAGTACTTAAAAGACAAACTGGAGTTCCTGGATATTGTTCGTTGATTAGACAAGAAAAATCTCTTATTATCTTGGAGCAAGTCGAAAATGAATTTCAATATCGTGACAACAAACGTTTTCATAATTATTTTCATCAGTTCGGACACAAGCTCAAGAAAGGGCTAAATTTTAGTGCGTCGCCTCATATTCTGTTTATACTTCAGAAGTCTACTTTGCATAATTTCGAGCTTTGACAATGATATTATGATTTTACCAAAGATGAAAATTGTAATAAGTAGAAGTTACATACAGAAATAAATGATAAAACGAACACATTAGTCCAAAAAAAATACATGTTCTTCTGTATACAATAGTATTTTATTTGTTGAGATGACATTTTATCCGTTTCTTCACACCTTATCCCGATTAGGCTTCACTTCATTTTGGGATTTGATGAGAATAAATCCATATGTTCACACAATTACTGAATCTCGATCATTTCCTTTACTAATGCAAAAACTAACTCGATGAATAAAAAGAAATGGATGTTAACAACTAAGTAATTATTCACTTAAATTTAAACAGATATACATCAATTCAGTGTCTTGAACAAGTTACATGTTTCGAATGATAAAAACAAAGTGTCTTTCCCTGTTTAATTATTTTCCATGCAAATAATATATTGATATTTCAGAACAAAAGTCCTGTGTGATTCTTCTTATTAAGATAAGGAATCTTTATGACGAAGTCATCAGTTTCTTGGAAGAACATCTGTTTTAATTTTACATGAGACTTATTTTTCAGTAGCAGTTGATATTGTGATTGTTACAAAGACTTATCTGTACTTAATCTCTCAAAAACGATTATAGATAGTGGATCTATTAAAGATTGCTTTTTTTGACTGGAATCATTGTATAAGACCGTAGATTTGTGTGTTAGGAGCCAATATTTATTATTTTTGATTAATGAAGCGATGTTACTTTATCATTGATTAGACAGAGAAATAGGTATGAAAAATTCTTTGTATGAATGATCCTTTCTTAAAGAGAAGAGAACGAAAAAAAATGCTCCACAAAGTGACTGCGTGATGTGTCTTCACATAGAAGCAGAAAGAAAAAAAAAGTGTATTGTAATATGACCGCATCGTTTCTTTTTACATAGGTAGAAAGAGAAAAAAGTGAAGTCATCATGATGACTAGCCGATTTCTTCGTCAATCGTACTCAGTAGCGAATGTGAAAGCTGTAAAGTAAGTTAATATAAGTGAATCTATGAAATTTTCATTTAATCGACTCGATTAAATTTATACTAGACCTTGGTCAGACCAAACTAATTCTGATATCGTAAGCAAGCGTACACCTTTTTTTATAATATCAACAACTATTTCTTGAAGCCTTTGTAAAAACTCTGAAAAATATTTCATTTCTCTTGAAATATTTTCAGAAAAGTAGGGAAATAGAAAAGGGTTTTTTGTTCTGAATTCACTTCTTGTTTATGCAAGCAAAGGTATGAGTCATTATTCTCCTTAGTAAAATAACAAAACCAGATGGAGTTAGAGGACAAGGAGATTGGAGAGCACAGTGATATATAAAACTTTCTCATATCACATAAGAATATTGAATTCTAACGAGCATCAAGCTTTACTTTTACCAACAGCTCTATGTAGCTGAGGGATGTATGAGTTTCATATTGTTCAAAAGAGCGAGTAAGATGAGCTTGTCGATGGATTCTGCTCACAAAAGAAAAGAAATAGCCAGCATGAGTTTAAGATAAGTCCTTCAATTGATTATGCTACGAACTGTTATATACCTATTCATATCTTCAAAAAACGTCAGTTGAACAAATATTTTTCCAGTTTCGAAACAAAAATATGCTTCAATAGGTCCTAACGTTATCAAACACGTTTATAAAGTATTTATCTACTAGTACAGAGCAGAATTCAGCAAAATGAGTGAGCATCGCATAGTGTTGGGACTCAATAGCAGCCAAAGATTCTTGACAAACTCGAAGATCTTTTTGTTTTAAAAAAACACTTGTAACTATTTTTCTTTTCATATTTCGCGGAAAATTTCTTCTGAAACACTTGTTTGCAGTTTCTTTAGCATATTTGTTTCTCATTTTTGAGCATGGACTTGATGCAGGCAACATTCATTTCTCACATATTTTATTGAGAAAGATTTTCATTTTGAACTATTCGATATAAGAGATGATGTTCTAATTTTTTCGTTTGCAGAAAAGTCTTAAGCTAAAAAAGTTGTTTATCTACCGTAATTGTCTGTATTCTGAAAAATTCATATCTTTCAATTTATCTATTTGTAAATCATAGTTTAAACTTTTATATGTCGTACTGCATAACTTTCAGAATATTCTTCGCAATGATTTCTTCAACAAACTCTGTTCTTCCATGGTCTTACACCGATAAATGTCCACCTGTTGGTACTCTTCCACAAGAAGATAATGATGCTTTACCAGGATTATTTCGTCCATTAAAAATACGTTCACTTACGTTAAAAAATCGTATTGTTGTCTCACCTATGTGTATGTATTCATCTGAAAATGGTTTTCTCAATGACTGGCATCTCGTCCATTTGGGTCAATTTGCGGTGGGAGGCGCTGCTCTTGTGATACAAGAAGCAACAGCTGTACAAAGCAATGGAAGAATCTCACCATATGATGCTGGATTGTGGATGGATGAACAAATGGAAATGACAAAGCGGTATATCTTTTATTTATTATTTATACAGTTCTGAGTCGCTGGCAGATTTAGATGAGAGACAAGTTGAATCAGTTGACCTTCTGCTCATAAATTATATTTAAGAATATTTAAGAATTTAAAACACCTTCCCCAAAAAAATCAGCTGCAATTTCCTAAAAGTCTGAATTGTTACTTTGGCGAAAGACATCTTGCTCAATTCCGACTTTAATGTTAACTTTTTCTTTAGAATCGTTCAGTTTATTCACTCTCAAAACTGTGCTGCGGGTATTCAACTAGCTCATGCTGGACGTAAAGCTTCAACGAAACCTCCTTTTCATCAAACGCCTGGTGATCACAGTAAACCTGTATATGCAACAAAAGAAGAGGGTGGATGGCCGGATGATGTTGTAGCTCCAAGTCCAATACCATTTGCTGAAAATTATTACACTCCAAAGGAAATGAGCATCGAAGAAATTGAACAGTTTAAACAAGATTTTATCAAAAGTGTCGAGAGATCAGTCAAATGTGATTTTGATTTCTTAGAAATACATGCTGCACATGGTTATCTTTTGACAGAATTTCTCAGTCCAACATCAAACAAAAGAAAAGATCAATATGGTGAGTTTTTAAAATAGATTTTCTATATACAAAAGTCGGTTTAGAAAGATTTCTTTCAATATCTTTTGGTTTTAAAAAGCTAAAAATATATTAAAAACAAAATTTGAAATATGTAGTATTTTTTTAATCTCGTATATAATTTTGCAAAGTAAATGTTTCAAGCAACATGTCTTTGGGTAAATAATTCTGAAAAGTTTTTCATATCTCTGCTTTTATAGGAGGATCATTTGAAAATCGAATTCGTCTTCTATTGGAACTTACAGCACTCGTTCGTCAAGCGTGGCCTTCAACAAAACCTCTTTCAGTTCGTTTATCTTGTGATGAATGGGTCGGTAGCGAAGGTTGGACAATAGATGATACTCTTTGTCTTGTTCCTCAGCTGATTGAACTTGGCGTCGATATTATTGATACAAGTTCAGGTGGTAATTCATCATCTCAACAACTTCCAGCACCATTGAAACCAGGTTATCAAGTACCGTTTAGTGAAGCAATTAAAACTTCAAACTATGGAACGAAAATAATGACAGCACCTGTCGGCCTAATTGTTGAAGCAAAGCAAGCAAATGAAATTGTTGAACAAGGATATGGTGATCTAGTTTTGATGGCAAGAGAGTTTCTAAGAGATCCACATTTTCCATTAAAAGCGGCTAAAGAGTTAGGGGTGAAAGAATTGGCTTGGGCACCACAGTATAACCGTGCTAAATAATGAATTTTTTTAAATAAGTTTGTTTTGATTTGTCTAATTTAAGCGAGCTAATTCAAAACTAGAATAAAAAGTTGTAGTTGAATTTTGATTTTGTTTCAACTTAATACAATTACTAGATCATGTTTTATTTTACAAATATGAATTTACTTTTTCTTTTGATGATCACGAAATCATTCGTTTTGGGATAGTCTAAATATTTTCTTCAAATACTGTAATTATTAATTCTTATATATATTTTTCAGACTTAAACTTTGCATAAGATGAAATGTTAATAAATATTTTATAATGCATGTCCAACCTTAAAATCAATACTTTCGACAGCATATTGGAGAAATATCAGCAGATACTAATTTGAAGCCTTTTAGTTTTTTAGGATCAGTACTTTGAGTCTTGTGAAGATGATGGAAATGAATACTTTCAATTTACAACAGAACTCAATCATATACAGACTTCTGTAAGGCGATCGATGTTCCCCAATAATATTGGAAGACACAGCTGGTCTATTGAGCATCTGTTGAAATTCATGGAAAAAAAATTGTTTTGTGTACCAGAAGTCATTTTGTTTCTTCATGACTTACATTATGACCGAAACGAGATGAAGTTGAAAAGATCTCCTTGTTTGGAGTTCTGATCTCTGAAAGTCATGTGAATAATAAATTTAGAGATTTTAGCAATGACAAGTTTCGATTTTCATAAAGCTAGCTGGACTTGTGGTTTCAAGAAATCAATAAATACGTACATTATTATATAGTTGATGAATATTTTATTTTTGACGTCATTTTATTGAAGTAAATAATAAAAACAAGTTATCAAAAAATATTCAAAAGTCTCGTTTGTTAAAGTTTTTTTGGGTTTTACTGGTTAACATATTTTGAAGATATTTCCTTCAAAATAAAAGCATTTTGAATAATAACATCTCATTTTTCGTTAGTTATGATGATTTAGAGAAGCAGCACTACGAGTGCCTTCGATATTAATGTTTGTTAAACTACTCTGACGAATTTCATCTGTCACCACTCGTCATCTCGCTCATGAGGTTATTTTCCGGTCAAAATACATGGTCATGCTCTTTTTTCTCTTTGTAGCTATATATACTCATACTTGTGTATAGTTTAATCGGTCAATAAATTAATGGGCCTCGTTGCCCGTCATATACTTCATAATTTGAATCACATTCATACTACATAGAACACAACATTATAAAGAAGAAAACGAAGAAGAAAGAAAAGAGAGAACACTGCTCGAACAACGGTGAGTGAGAAGATGTATAAGCAATATAAATAGTGGAGATTTTCCCGTATAAAAGATATCATGTAAGAATGACAGCATATGAGCGTGATATTATATAAAATCAGTATACCTATTGATACAAATAGTTTTCATAATGCCATGTTCACGCATCAAAATCGAATATTTCGAACCAGATTCGCTATGAACACCTAATTTTTTAAATCTGTTACTTTTACGATGAGAGTGATAGTTCGATCCTCACATAGTCAACCATATGCATGAACTATACAAACGGTTCCATTGTAAGTGTTGTTCACAGAGTTATCCGAGAATTGTTATAGTTTTCACATACGTAGGCACACTCTGTGTATTTATTAGAGATTTCATATTTTTAGGAGAATCAACGATGATTCAACAAGTGATAGCCAATTGAATAATATCTACTCATTCGTTTTCGAAATATGCGTAATGCAAAAGAAAAACACGTAGTCATGTTTTTATTTCTTTCTATACGTGTTACATTCTAAAAAAAATTTATTGTATTTTTTATGCTGAATCTGTCGTCAGGGAGAAACTTTTATGATTTCGTACACCAATTACTAACGTTTTTTAGATTCAGTAGTTTCTTGTGGAACCTGAAATGTTTCTGTCATGTGCACAGATTTTTAAAGAGTGTACACTTTCATATTAACGAACTATATTATCAAAGTGTAATGAATCGTATAATCATGCATGAATGCATTCATCGATATAAACATCGTCATAATATTCACATACACTGTATTTTACTGTTCTGTGCGTCACAACGAGTCTATTTATATATGTGTGTCGTGCTGAAGTTATTTTAAATCAACTGTATATTAAATAATATCTATAAATTGATGATACCATAATCGGAATATATACTTATTGGTAAGTTTTCATTTAAATAACGTAGAGACTCTTTAAACAAAAATTATGAACCACACTTCGTTGGTATTTTATATAATAGTAGTTTTATCCAAACTCCATTGAGCAATATATTTGATGTAATAAATTTTTGGGAATTTTGTTACTTCAACTTTTATGACATTTTTCATACAATTACAGCAGTTTGTAGAATTTATTTTTTCAAAATATTTTTGAGTTTTCTTCTATGCATTTTAATGTAAAATATGATCATTCAGAGTGCCGGTTAGGTATGGATATGAAAATAAAATGAAGAAAGAGAACTAGCTGTAGATGTCACATAGCACTGTCGTGTAATCTTTTTTTCTAGTGTAATAAAAAATATATAAATTTGATACGTTCATACATAAATCATCTTATTTAGTCATTTAAAGTTTCACTATAATCTAAAAGACTCTTAATACATTACAGATTTATTAAATCAAATAGATAATTTAATAAGATCTGGATCGTACAATATCTATATCAAGTATCAACGAAGTATGGTTGATAATTTTTATTTAAATAACTTCTAAATTATTTATTTATTCTTAAAAAATTATATGTACGTTATTTTAAATGAAAGACTATCTATAGATATGTTTTGATTGTGACGTCATTAATTTATAGATAATACTTGATATTCAGTTGATCTAAAATATTTCTATACGTATGGATTTTTTATGTAATTGTGTCTTCGCGCTAGACTCACGAAGAAAGATACTGTATATTTGGATTCTCGCATTTTTCAGTCAACTCTGCTAAAGCATGCTGCCTGTTTGTTCTCTCGCATGCCTTTGTACTTACAGAGCCTCCGCTCTTCTCTAATACAACTTTCACCAATTATTGCACAACAGTATAAATGCAGTATATATGTGACAGTTAAGAGATGCTTGAATAAATAAGAAAAAAAACGTAAATGAGATTATGTTATTTTTCTGAAATGTACCGTTTTATGATGAAGCATCCTTCTGGTTGAGAAAATAGTAAAACAATGTGTTGCTTGTGTCAAGCAAGAGGTATTATCTAACAATTCGTCCTTTCATCAGTTTCCAATCAATAAAAAATAATAACAAATATAGCTTACACTACTCAATTGCCCTGATTTGAACGATGTATCAGATCAACGCGTTTGTAGTAATCACTTTAACTCATCATATATGGAAAACTCAAAAGAATTAGAACATGACACATTATCTATTAATTTAATCTATTAATCGTTGTTGACAAATATGGGCATGAAAATTTTCTTAATGGAAAAAAGGACGACTACAAATCCTTTACTCTGTTTTCTTTGCATGCTCTGTATCGATTTTATCTAACATTCTGCATTGTCTAAAATCCATTGTATCGATTCTGATGTTTCATACCGGTTATACCTCTCTATGTCAATTGTATCATTATTTGTATTCATTGTAGACGGCTCTTTAAATGGGTTGTTGTGGCTCTATTAAGTGTGCCACTTTCACATTGATCAGAACATCTTGATCTCTAGATAATGGTCATAGACACAAGTATAATCGTTTAATTATATGTACATATAGTCTTTCTACAAATTCTTCGGAATTTGTTTCCCTTCTCAAACATTTTATAGAAATTCTAACAAGTTTTGAATGGAGGTTTCTATACTGTGTTATTGAAAAATAACTTCTATTTTCTATATAAAATAATAAAATTTATTTGCCACAGAAATTTCGTATTATTCCTAAATGTTTGTGAATTTCTAAAAGTTCACGAAAAGTTTACTATTTAGTTTCAAAAATAATCTAATGGCTAAGAGGTTGACCATTACTGATCAATTCATTTACTCATCGCTTTCTGTTTTAACTCAAATGATCTTGAATCTTAATGATTTATCTAATTTATTTGAATAATCGTCACTATATGAGAAAAACATATTTTAAATAATTGTATGCATTAAACGATTTTGTTATGACAATACTAACATAAAATATTACAGGAAATTTCAGTCCTGGAATATATTTGCCTTGGCTTTCGATTTATTCCAGGTAAACTAAAAGCGATTTATTTATCTTCAGATTTTTCAAGCTTCAAATAGTTAGAAAAGTGTATATTTATTTCTGAACGATATTGATAGAATGTATTTCTTTACATAACAGTAAATTTGTACTAGCAACTTGATTGAAGATCGTGTTCTAGAACGTATGGCCTCCTTTTTTGTATGTTCGTGGCTAACAAGCGGATTATGAGTGATGTTTATCAGATTATTTACCGAATGCAGTCCCTATGGCCATTCAATCTACAGAATAGCCAAATTTTTAGCCTCTTGTCTAATGTCAACATGATTATCGATTGTTGATCGACGAGTGACTCAAAAGAATTTTTGTAGCTTTAAATAAGAGAAGTACTTGTAGAAAGATTTGAAGAAAAATAAGATGTTCTGTAAAATAATCGATGATATCAGAGACTAAGAAATTTACGAGATGTACATAAAAAGGACAAGGGATGGTAAACCAATTTTTTTGTCCACTATATATTTTTAAAAGAGTTACACATTCCGAATCAGCATTGAGTTATGAATAAAATAAGGTATTTTTCACAGTCTATTGAACTTCTGTAGGAAGACGCTAGATTCATTGAAAAACTATTTTTCAAAATCTTTTGCATCATACAACATCTAAATGGATCTTTTCCTGAAGAAAAGCTATTTTACTGTGTGATATTAACAGAAAGATCTTCAGGGTAGCTATCGTCGGGTGACTTAGCAGCATCACTAAAAGTCTAAAAGCATTCATACGGCCGCGAAACTGTAAGAGTCAACTAATCAATAAAACAGCAAAAAAGCAAACTTTAGATGCCATTACCCCGAAATGAATGACAAGAAAGTCTGGAACCAATGAGTGGTGTGAATAGATCAATGTAGTTTTTCAAGTTCGTTCTGAATATGATTTCAAAAATTTCGAATAAAATGAAAAACGTTCTTTAATACTAGAAATACTTGAATCAGAGAAAAATAATTCGAGCACTTAAAACTGTATCTAACAATAATTGATTGTGTTAACAAAAAAAACCTTACGCTTAAAAATTCAGTTGAGAGGAAGTGCAAACAAAAGTACAGCAAAAGGAAACTAAAGAGAAGTGGAGGATTGAGTTTTAATAATATCTAGTTTTTGACATAATGAATATTATTGAATGTAGTTTTGAGTGTTGGTTCTAAATATCATACGCATATTCTTGAAAAATCATTTGCTATTGGTTATAATATGGAAATATGAGCAAATTTTCGGATTTTTCTCCTCTGATTCAAACAATTTTAGTGTTAAAATACATTTTCATTTTTTTCCAAATAATATTACACAGATTATGTATTGTATTTATCATCTTATTTCAGAAGTGCATAAAAAGATTTATTCTAGAATTAATTAAATTCGTACAATATGAGTGAACCTTCAATGTTACTATTTTCACCGTCTCGCCTTATAGACTTAACGCATGTTATTACAGAAAATATGCCAACATGGAATGAAGGTCAAGGTTTTTCACAAAAGCAAACACATTTTGCGGATGTTGATGGTTATAGTATACACCAGCTCACCTTTCAAAAGGCCGGTATAGGTACTCATTTTGATAGTGCAGGACACTTTTTTGCAGGAAAACGATTGGTATGCAACACAACATTCTTCTATCTAACATGTATTTAGTATTCTCATTTTATTAGGTACATGAGTATCCAATTGAAGAATTAGTATCACCAGCCATTGTAATTAATGTTGATCAACAAGCCGAACGTAACACCGATTATCAAATTACACAACAGGATATTATCAATTGGGAAAAAATACATGGTAGTGTAAAGAGCGGTTCATTCGTTATTGCTAATACTGGTTGGAGCAAATATTGGAATAATCCGAAGAAGTTTATAGGTTTGGATGAAAATAGTGTGCGACATTTTCCTGGGTGGGGAGGAGAAGCTGCACAATATTTACTTGATAAAGGTGTACGTGGTTTGGGTATTGATACCGTCAGTATTGACGCTGGTAATAACAATAATTTCGATGCTCATCAGGTATTCTTAAAAGCGGATAGATATTTGGTAGAGAATATCAACATTCCCAAAGACAATAACAATACATTACCGGAAGTTGGTGCAACCATATTTATTTTACCAATACCCATCGAAAATGGTAGCGAAGCGCCGGCAAGGATTATAGCGTATGCATAAAAATGAACACTTTCTCCCGTGAATCTTTATTATATATGCAAGAAATTGGTTCTAAAACTTCATATCTATTACATAAGAACACAAAGCTTTTTAATTTTATACGTATCATTTTCACTTTCTTTTTTTATTATAGACCTTACTAATACTTAGTATTTAGTGATATTTCTCTTCAATAAGAAGGATATCGAAAAGAAGCCTTTTTTTTAAACCAATAAATAAAGTTCATTTTTTCTTTCAGATCATATATAACTTATTTTTATCACATGCCAATGAAAGAAATGATGTAATGAGAAAGGGTCTGAATTTGTCGTGGAATTTGAAACAACAGCACAAGATGTTGATCTTTACATATATATTTTCGATAAACCTTTTTTGAAAAGAATACTTTATTATTAGTTGATACAAATTTTACCTTTTTTTTTGAACTGTATATGATTTATGTGTTTCACACATCTTACATAAAATGCAGTGAATAAAAAAGAGAAATATTTAAGCAATAATTTTGTTATTTTGTGGAACTCAATCTAAAAAAAGTATTGAAAAATAGATGTAGAAATTTTGAACTTAATATTTTCCTCTTACTCCTCTTCATAAACTTGTATGGCTAACCGATTGTGCAGCATATCTTTTTCTTATCCGTTAACTTACGCATTGTTACAATGAAATCAATTGTGAATGCAAGTAACTTTTTCAAACAAATATTCGTTTATTATAGGAAAAAACTACTGTCCAAAGAAAAAATATGAACTCTTCTTGTTTTTGAGGCTTTCAACAGAACAATATAACGAAATTAGGAAACGAAATCAATGTTTATTTCACTGAATTAAACTCGATTGAAAAATTGGCTAATTACATGCGTAGTAAAAAAATAAAGCTTTGAAAAATAAGCAAGAATGCACAAATATGTGTAAAAATTTCCCTTGTCTCCCAGTTAATATGATTCACAAGAAAAAAAACAAATCTATTTATTTTCGAGAATATCAATAGAAGCTGCCAAAACTACCACTGTTTGTACTACCATGATCCTCCACATTATTAGCTCCACAAAAATCAAATCTTCCATTGCTACTTAAAGGAGTATAGAATTCGTCGTTTGATCTATAATGATGATCATATTCGGACGAATCATGACGATTTTTTGATTTCAATTGGATCGCATTGAGCTGATCAGATGAAGGTGGTTCTAATTCTTTCACTTTATTATCCTCGTCGCGCGATCGAAAATAATTGACAATATCAAGTTCCAAGGCATTAATACGAGCCAATTCTGTTGGATCTTGAAGATGATCCTTATCGATTATGTGAAGAAGGTCTGTGGCATCGTTCTCCAAGTCTTTGGATGGAGAAAACTGATGACGTTCCAAAATCTTCCTAAACATACATGATAAATAAAGAACAATTGCATATAACCTTCTACATATACTAAGGTTTCAACACTCATAATATATGTATCTTCAATTTCACTATGATATTTTCTATCTCTTGCAATCTCTGATGTACTTACCATCTCTCTACATAACTTCTATCGCTTCTTTTTCCATGCCAATAGTGCCATAGTGTTACAGGTACATAACCTACACTAGCACCTTCTTGAGCCACTTGTGCTACTCGATCACCCCAGAGAGTAGCTAATCGATCATAGTCATGATGCAGACCGACGGGATATGTTTCTTTTATACGATGCAATAGTGCATAGGCCAAATGCAAATCACCTGATCCAACAATCGAAAACTCAAACAGACCTCCAATTTTATTAAATGTTGTACGACGCATGGCCCAGGCATAACCTGGGTGAGGATACCATTCTTGTGTGCGACAACGATCAATCGGCTTATTATGTCTGATTGAATAACCGAATGAGTAATCTCGACGTAGAATATCAAGTTTACCGCTAGGACCAAGAAAAAATGATTGTTCAAAAAGTTGTACAATAGCATAACGTTGCAATGCATCGATTGTTAACTGAGGCCAATCGAGACGCTAAAAACAAATGATAAGATTTGATGTAAGAACAATGAAAAGAAAAAGACTTATGATTATGATGAACTACTTGCATTAAACTCGACGTCAGCATCAATCCAGGCAATATATTCGAAATTCTCAGGAAGTCTTTTGACAGCTATATTAATAAGATTTTCTTTCATCCACATAATAGATGGAGCAATAAGTTGTAAATGACGATGATTATTTGGATGTGTGATTTCAAAATTTTGTTTAGGTAAATCGAAACGTGATGCTGAATCGAAAATGCATTCGACAGTGAGCAAAAAAACACCAGAACAAGACATATGTTTCGCAAACTCATGATATAAATCGTAGCGAGACTTGTATCCAACTGGATTGAAGATAACGGTGATGACAGCCAGCTTTGAGAGATCATAATTTGCTGGTTGATATGTTGGTTTAGCTTGTACTAACGCTTTTTTTGTCTCCTGTGCCTTTCTTACTGGTTTTCGACGGTGTTGTTTCGAGCAGCAATGTCCCATTTCATTCAAAGAAAAATATGAAAATAATTACTAATACAACCGCACAAAGTTCTATGTTAACATATTCGTGTATCAAAACTCCTTCGTTCGAGAGATAAGGATGAAGAGGAGAAAGATAACCGCATATGACGTTTTTGTCATATATACGATTCACATCCTTTATCAAACTTTCTGCAAGATGTTTACAAACACATTCTAAGCATTCCTATATCTTTACGTCTTTGGACAATAAATAAATATGAGAAAAAAGGTAAAAACATAGTTATCACGAATTTGTGATCTACGCAAATAATCTAGCTAAAATTTTTATGATATTCATTCCTAATGTAGATTTTGTTTTTTAACAGCTATAATGGCTAAAATTGAAAATGAATTTTTTCAATATTTTTGTCTGGAAGATGATACTTTTCGTGTATCCTCGTGAGTTTGTTCTTATGTTTTCATAGAATATTCAGTAAAACACTTCTGCACTAGTATATACAAAATTAATTGACATTACGTTTATAAACGAAAATGGTGCAATAAAATGAAAAATAGAGAAAGAAATCTGTGAATAAATTATTTATTTTAATGTCTATTCTTTTCTAGTAAGCCATTTATAATATGACTAAAATAAATGACGACTTTAAGATAGAAAAAAAACGATTTTTGCATTTCTTAACTTACCAGCTGAAATGTGTTTTTTTAAAGGTTTTAGTAAAGATTTATTCTAATTTTATTTCCTAAATTTAAGTAAAAAAATCTTTCTTTAAAATTCAGCTTTCAGACTGGCCATAAAATGTCATGCAATTGAAGATAGCTAACGAATTTTGTTAGAAATCGATTACGATTTTAAAACAATAAGATGCATGAATAAGTTACAGACAAATAATTTTACTTTATATTTACTTTTTTTATAAATTTCCAGACAAATGTATATAGTTATAAATCTGGAAAAATTCTTTTTTCTTCTTCATTGTCTTGTACTGACCTTAATTCGTGTTCTATTGTACTCTCAATCTTTAATGCATATATAAAGAAATCTTCATTATTAAAAGAAAGAAAAGAAGAAAACACTCTTATTCTAGAAAAATAAAGCAAATATTTTAACTTTCTTAGTTTGTAACGAACATTTCTATGTCTATATTCTTTGCATTAAAATATATACAGCCGATGTCAAACTTGTAGTTCTCATTATGATCATTTTTCTCAAGATTTTACTATGATGTGTCTGTATTATTTTAATATTTTCATATACAATAAACATTGATGCAGTACAAAGGTACTAACTAAAAGCTATGCTTATGCGTATTTTACATAGATTAGTAGAATGCTCGTTTATGAATACCTTCACCAGGGTAGATAATGGATGGATTACGAAGAACAAAATATAACCAAAATATTGACTCTATTTTTTATGATATAAATGAGCTATTTATATTGAAAATTATATTTTCATTATAAGTTTAACAAGAGAAAAACTACCCAAATGAATACAAATATGAACAGATAAAATATTGTGAGGTGTGTACAATAAAGTTTCATTACCAACGAGACATTATTGTTTATCTCTTTGTGATCAACTTAATAAATAGAACTCTCTCTCTCATTAGAAATAATACAAAGGTGACAAATTGAAATCTTCTAAATATGTATAGATGTTAAATCATGTAGTAGTCACTCTTATTCATTTTTCTTATCTTTCTATCTTGAAACATTAATTAAACGAGATTATATACTATATATCTGAATATTTAATTGACAATAGAAATGTACAAAAGACGAAAATAAGAATAGTTTATCAACTATTATTATCCATGTTTTTTGCCTTTTTTTCCAACACATGCTTGTTAGGTTTTAATCAAATTAAAAAAAATATTTTAAAGTCAAAATTATACCTTTTATGTCATGAATTTATTATGTAATAATACTTGATATATTATTAAAGAATAAGAGGGAAAACAATTCATTTCAAGTCTATAAAAAAACTATATCTTTTGAAATAAATACTTTTTATATGAACATGAAGGCATTGTTCTATTCAATCATCAATCTACTTTAAAATTATGATGAAATTTATATGTATCTTTCTCCATATACTCATCATTGTAAAACCAATAGAAAGAAATCCATATATAGAATGATACAAGTGAGCATAAAGTAAGGAGTTATACAAAAACAAGAATAGGATAGAACTCAAGTGCAATTGTCATTTATCATTATAGTGTTTACATAGAAAAGATTGAAGAATTGTAATTAAACGAAAATAATTAAAAAATGATGATGATGTTTTAACTCTTACATCAGTAGTCATTCTTCCTACAATTGCATCTGGAATAAATATCCTATTTGAAAAGAGATATTCTTACAGTAATACTTCGATTAAAAACAGATTGTAACTCTAACAGAGTCAAGGATCATTTCATCCACCAGATTGTTGAAATTCTCCTTCACATTAAAATAATCGTGGAGTGAGTTTTTCAGAATCTCACATCAAATGATCTATGAAACAATGGTTTCTATCGTAAAAGTTCATCTTAGATATAATTACATACTAGAGTACAAAGTACTCAATGAGAAAATTCATTTTTATATCGACACATTACTTATTCACAAAGCATAATATTTTTTGAAATAATTATTCGATATATATTTCAATCAGTCTAAATCGTTAGTCATCAGTTGATTGAAAAGATAAGAAGCAACAAAATCATCATCATTATCAGATTTTTCTGGACACTGTATATTACGAACAATAAAACTATTAATCTCATCTATTTTTTCTTTGCTTGATCTACTAAAAACTACAAATCCGTCTCTACCCAAAGATAAATTCTTAAAAAGTTGATGTTCTTATTCATTTTTAACAGCTAGAGAAAATTTTAAAAATTTCAGCGGTACTTCATGTAAACATCAACATCTAGGGAAGACCAGCAATACAATTAGATTATGCTTCTTTTGCAATCCATTCCTCTTTATGAAGTGATTGTTATTAAACATAAATATTATTTTCTATTGATCTCATCCATTTAAGAAATCTTTACAAATCGATTATCTACAGAAGCTATAAACACAACTAAATAACTTCGATTAGTTAATCTCATAAAAGTCATATAAGGAAAGAAAATGTCTCGTGTATTTTTTATTAGAATGTGTTTTGTAATATATTCAAAGTAAATATTTATGTTTTTTCATCATGATTCGCCATATCAGTTGTAATTGCGCAAGAAATGTATATTAATGAATAAGAGTCTTTATTTTCTATTGCATCAGAAAAAAAAAATAATAAGGGAATATAAATTACTGTTTTATTATTGTAGAATAAGGTATACGTCATATACTTAATATAGATTCATAGTTTATGAAAGAGATTTTTCATTTGAAAATTTAGTTTCAATTCAAATTGGCCAAATTCATTTTTTTCAACATTAAGAAGTTCAATACTAAAATGTTTTTATATTTAGATATCTTATTCTTAATTTATTCTTCAAACTTATTTATCGATTATTATGGCTACAAGTAAGAAAACGATTAGTTATTTAATATATCGAAAATAGATCTTTTTGTCAGAATAAAAAATTTACAAAGTAATATATAATTAATAAACAAATATTCAACTATTTTGATTAAATAGGAATTTTTTTTTTCTTTATTCTATTGATTAATATAATATAATATATCATAGAATAAGATCAATTATTATTTTATTAGGTATGAAAACAAAAAAGAAATCAAAAAAACATGTGATTGCATTAGAAACAGAAGTAAATGAAGCTCCAGATCATAATCCAGAAACAGGTATGTTTAAATATATATTCAAATAACTTATTTATCTTTCTTAATAAATAACTCGATAATTTTAAAATCAAATAATAGAGTTTTTTTTATAATAAAAATTAATTATTTTCTTATCAGAAATGAATTTATATCAAAATACTCAATTACAAAAAAGTATTGAAAGTCAGTC
Source organism: Macrotrachela quadricornifera (assembly GCA_022393335.1). Taxonomy (NCBI): domain Eukaryota; kingdom Metazoa; phylum Rotifera; class Eurotatoria; order Philodinida; family Philodinidae; genus Macrotrachela; species Macrotrachela quadricornifera. Next base: position 45,020 of record JAJEKB010013530.1, read on the forward strand.
AAATTACGGAACAGTAGTTGTGATGTTTTATCCATTAGTTGAACAAGATATGGAATTAATTATTCAAGAGGCTATTATAAAAAAGCAATGTAAAGAACTCAAAATCAATCAAACTAAATTATCATCATCCTGTGCTTTAATCTTAGCTAATGCATTAAATGATACTGATAATATTTTACAAAATCTTTCTTTATATGATAATCTTATAGGTGATGAAGGTGCGTCTTATTTTGCTAGAGCATTATCAAATAATAATAATAATCTGAAAGCACTATGTTTGAGTAAGAATAAAATTACAAATGTTGGTGCAAAACATCTTGCTGAAATGTTGAAAATAAATGAAAATTTGACATCACTTTCTGTTGGTAGCAATCAAATAGGTAATGAAGGTATTCAAATATTAGCTAATACAATACAATATTATAACAAAACTATTACAGATTTGAATTTAAGTGCAAATGACTCAGTTGATGATTCAATTATCGATTGTCTTATTCAACTTATTAAATATAGTCAATCATTGAAAAGTTTACACATATGTAATTGTAATTTATCTCAGAAGGGCATGGATAAACTTCGAAAAATGCAAACAAGAAAAGAAGGGTTTTTTTTATCAGTCTGGTAATTTATAACATCAATAAAATATTATTCCTTATTCATCAAATGTGTTTTTTTTTGTATTCAAATAAATTATACTTCTATAATAAAAAATATCTTAACCTTCTTCGAGATATATTCTTTATAATATCATATTCATTAAAAAGTATGTGTATGCTAACATACTGGTAACTCGAAAATAGTTCATTTAGAAGCGTTGAAGACGAGTTTGTCTGAACAAAATCTTTATCATATCGTAGTATTATATTTATGTTCTCTTACACTTTTTATACTTGTGGCTCATTCAACATGATGTTGAAAAAAATAGGTTGCAGCTGCAAGTCTTTCAGATGGTTTCAATGAAAACGAATTACGAGATGATGGTAGAGAAATGATACAAATTGTTTTAACTTTACTATCAAATCAATTCGATAAACTAATTGAAATTCATAGGAACATACAGGTGTTGATAAAAGAATATACAAGCGAACTGATTCATCCTTATTGAATATGAATCGATTAGAAGACGATGTTCATTCACTTTTAGTATGGAGAAAAGATTTAAATTCAATTGGCCAAATATGGACAAGAACAAAATCCAAAAACTATGTAGAGTTGACTTTTTGTTAGATTTTTATCCCTTTCCACTCTCAAAAACAATTAGAAACGCTGTTCCTAAATGACTAATAATTCTCTGTAATAAATAGTTTCTTAGTCATTAATAACACTTTTTTTTCATTCAAGCAGAAAATAATAAAATAATTTTGTATCGTATCTGAATCAAACCCCAGGCAATTTGTTGTTCTCGTCTTTTTTCTTTTGACGTAATATGATAGGTAATGACTTTTTCTCATGGTTAAATAGTGACACATTTTCATATAAAGCAAACATAAGTAGTATATTTAATTATATAATGAAAAAAGTCCTAAAAGTTTTCTTTCTTTTTTTTGAAAATAATACAAAGATATCTTCCTTCATGTTTTTAAGATAAATGTCAATAAATTTTATTGTTATTTAATTGAAATTATTAAAATAGTACATTTAAACAAATCGTGTAGAAATATTTCAAGAATAAATATGAGTAAACAAGAAAAAAATGTTGGAGAATTTATTGGAACAGCATTTATATCATTTATTGCAACAAATGTTGATGATCTTGTTGTTTTAATGAATTTTTTTACTGAAGCAACAATATCAAAATCAGCACTTAAAGCTCGTCATATTTTTATTGGTCAATATTTAGGATTTTTTATATTGTTAGGAGTTAGTCTTATTGGTTATGGTGTATCATATGCAATACCTGTTGAAATGCTTGGTTTTCTTGGTTTTTTGCCAATTATTCTTGGTATAAAAGGTATTATTGAAATAATTATTGAAATATATAAAAAATCTAATATAAATATAAATGATATTATTCCAAATAATGAAATATCTACAATTCAACTTGAAACAATTCGTTATCGAAATGATATTAATGAAGAAATTATTTCTGAATTTACAATTCAACAACAACAACAACAAGAACAAGATCCAGTAATTAATTCTTCATCAACTACTCAATTAAAAAAACAAATTATTAAAATTTTAAGTCATTGTTTAAATTTTCAAACATTAAAAATTACAAGTATTACTTTAGCAAATAGTGGTGATAATGTTGCTATATATACACCATTATTTGCTCAAGCATCAAAATGGCAAATAGGTGTTTATATAGGTATATTTTTAGCTATGGTATTTGTTTGGCTTATATTTTGTTATTTTTTTATTAATTTTCGACCAATATTATTTTTAGCACAAAAATATGCACATTATATTGTTCCAATTGTATTTGTTGGAATTGGAATTTATATTATTGTTACATCAGATTGTTTTCCATGGTTAGAACGAGCTATAAAAACAAAAAATTTTAAAAATGGTTAAATATATGACTTTTTGTCTGTGAAAAATATATCTAATAGATCTTATTTATAATATTCTTCAAAACGATCTATCATATAAAGTCTAAGATATACGTTGCTTCTAATTTTGAATCGACAGTTTTATTTATACAAGAAAATACATGTAAAGAATATACTTGAACGGTCTAGAAAATGAGAAGCAAGCTTATCACATTGCAAGAGAGAGAAGTTTTTCAGATTGAATCTAAACGAGATTATAACAACAGTTATATGATTAAAAGTTCAGTCTGTATCTATACAAGTCTCGGCATCAAAGGGGTTACACTTTAATCTATTGCAGAGCCCATGTAAATATTTTTTGTTTCAAAATGCGTCTCAAACGCGTTTCATATAAAAACTAAAAATTTTGAAAAATATACGATAATCCATCTTCAGATTCTAACTTCATCACCATCATCAATATTGTTAGATGGTTTTAGCCTTCGATTAAATTTTACCTTAAGCAATGACGATCAGAAATCGTTCATACACGCCACTCAGCTATACTAGCCCGAAGTCTTTTCAGAATTTAATGAATAGATAATTATTCGTACAATCCATATAATAGAAAAAATATTATTTAAATAGTAATATTTATCAGTTTGATAAACAAGCACTGGATAGGTCGGGTAAAATCGTTTCGAATACACAAGAAATAAATGTGCACGTACGTCCTCGGAAATCTAATTGCATCTTAATACGATTAAAAAAATATTTAAGACACATTCAAATGTGTCCAGTCAAATTCTTATGAAACTGTATAAACATGATTTCAATATGACATGCGTTAAGATGCTATCCATACTTTTTTTTTTACAATTGCATTTCAACACGTTACATACCAAAACTACGTTGAAACACGTTTCAAAAATTTCTATCTGCATCTCAACATGTTTCATATTTTTAACAGTATCTGGATGCATTTTTTTCATGAAACCGCATTTCATGTTTACATGAAAGTATTTCATATGAAATTCTTCCTAGTGAACATGTCCTTATATCGAGAAAAAAAAACAGTATATTTTATTACACTTTTTTTTAACCAAATAACATCATCATTATCAATTTTCATCAATCTTTTATTTTATACTAATATAAAATATTATTGTTATTATTATTGTCACGCATTGATCAGTTCAAAATATCATTTTCGATTTTATTTTTTCTTCTTATCTCATATTAATATATTCGAAAAAAAAAAAGTTTCAATACGTATATACTTTCATTATTGTTTGATTTTATGTAAATAAATAATGACGAACGCTATATTCAAATTTATTTCGAAAGTGATAATAACATTTATTTTAACAAATATTCAAGATATTGTTATATTAATAAATTTTTTTCTTGAAGCATCTGAACGTGATAGTCTAATAACAAATGATCATGTTGTTGTTGGACAATATTTAGGTTTTGGTACATTATTAATGTTAAGTTTACTTGGTTATACTGTTTCATATATGTTACCAGTTAAATTATTTGGTTTTTTGGGATTTTTAATAATATTTTTTGGTTTAAATGGTATATATAATGTAATAAAAGATTATCAAAAAAAAAGAAAAAATAAACAACACAATTTTCATGAAATTCAAGAGAATGGACAAGTAGAACTTATTCATTCTGAATCAGTAAATAACTTTTTTTTTGTTTTGATTTATTTGAATATTAAAATATTTAATTTTAATATAGAATGACATTAAATTAAAAGAAAAACAAACTTTTTGTGATGATATTAAACAAATAGTAAGAGTAAGTCTTGTAACAATTGCAAATGGAAATGATAATATAGCTATATATGTTCCTATATTTGTTCAATCTACAACAGAAGAAATTATTGCTTATGGTTTAGGATTTTTATTTATGGTTGGTGTTTTATGTTTTGTATGTTATTGTTTTATACATTTTCCACCAATATATAAATTTGCACAAAAATATGCACAATTTATTAGTCCATTTATATTTATTGGTCTTGGAATATATATACTTATTCATTCTGAATGTTTTCCATGGTTAATTAAAATTATTCAAACAGGAAAATGGACAAATGAATAAATTAATTTTTAAATAAAATTAAAAATAAATATAGCAGTAGTTGCTCATTTATAATTTTGTTAATCTCTTTCCTTTTTTATTATTTTTTTTATTGAGACTAATGTGAAGATACGAGATTACGAAATCATTCGGTGGACATTTTTAGTTTCAGCCAAAAAAATTAATATTTCGAGGTTTTAGCTATTCAAAATTGCTTTTGGTGGAAAATAAATATGATATTCAGAATCTACATGCTAAAATTTTCCCTTGCTCTCCTTCAACTTTTTTACTTGATAATTTTTATCTGTATCCCCCCTCTACAAGACTAAATTTTGATGGAAAATATTTCATAATGAAAACTAAAGTTTTTGGTGTATTTCTATATGCTGTTTTAATATATGTTTTATTTGATAAACTGTCTCGTCAGACGTTCAAATCTCATCAATAAAGATTAATTTAATTTTTTTGCTTTTCTTTTGTTATTTGATAGATGATACAAAGCTGCATTTGTGATAGAAATTTCGCATTTTAGCTAAAAGTCTTTGTGGAGTTATAGATTAAATAATGTCTGTCATGCATGGAAAAATATGTGTTAGAAAATGAATTTCCTATGATAGACAGTAGTCGTCAGTATAGTGATTAAATAAGATGATTTTAATTTTATTTTAGAGAGAACCTTTAATTGTATATATAGTAAAAATTTATTTATTATTCATGCAACTATAGATGAGACTTGTCTTTTTTCATGCTTTCCATGTGTTTATGCAATAGTCTATTCAATGAATATATAGACATTGATTTCTATAATCCTAATTTAAATTTGAATTTACTATTTTAATGAATTCTATGATAGAATGCTTGTAGCGCATTCTTACATATTTATTGTGTTTTTTGTGAGAGAACATAGACATCTTGGTAAAATATGAGATAATGCTGTTAATACGAGGAAATTTTAGCTTCTAAATGAACAATGTACAAGATACGAAACTTATGTCTGTTACAAAAAACAGCTGGAAAATAGACAAAGCTTAGCTAATTATTTATATATCTGTATAAATCTAGAAGCAATATTTTCTATGAGTTGTTGGGTTTATATGAATTTTATAATTGAAAACCTCAGAATCACTAAATATATTTAATGTGCTAAACTGCCTTTTTGCAACAAAAATAATATCTTCCTCTTACGAAGTTCTATCCTCTAAAAACTATGTTTTTTTTCAGAATTCTTTTCTTTCCTCCTTTTTCCCAAATGAATGTTCATATACGAGACAATAAATATAACTATTTGTTTATCTATCAATGATGTAGTTCTTTGATCACTGTGATAGAAAATGAATTACGATTAAGACGGAATACATTCCAATATAAATTGGATTGCATCACATCTTCATACTAAATATGATTGATGAATCTAAAAAACTGAAAGCTCATCTCTACTGTTTGCGACATTATGTTATTTGAATCAATGTTTGTTTGATAAATTTAACTGATTACTTTTATATTACATAAGGGTGGTCAAAAACTTTTGCCACTTCGCTATATCTCTTTACACCATATATATTCGAGGTAATTGCCATGATGTTCCACGAGAAGTTTTATCCTTTTGAAGTAAAGAGTAGGTATCAAATTGTTCAGCTTGATTATTGACGAGATTTTACTCTCTTTTCAGCTCTCAAAAAATTGAAAAATTTTCTAAATAGTGGACAGATTTCACTTGATACCGTTAGTGGCTATCAGACACTTGTCTTCTATCGCAATATTGGATGAAAATGATTATTACAACTTAGGCTAACAAGAGAAACTAGTCCTTCAACCAATATTTATTGTTAATGATGTCAAAAACAATAATATAATCAAATCTTTAAAAAGTGTCCCCATGATGTAGTTCTATCATGATTTTTGAAGCAACTTGTAAAATAACGTCATTATTTATTTCACTGACAAAGGAATGAAGCTAAGGCTCACCGAACGTACTCATCTAAGATTGTCCTTTCAGAATCTTATTTGTTAAAATGTGTTAAAGTTAGATCAGATGATTATTAGCTACAACAATTGATCAAGGATAACAATTAAGGCTGACAATTTGACATCTACTCTTTACTTCAAAAGGACATCTCAAGTGTGAATTAAAAGGAGGAAACTTTCTGTGGATTATCACAACGACTACCTCGAATATGTAATGTAGAGAGATGGATGAAATATGATAATATCTTTTCTAAGTTTCAATTAACATACTAGCGTCTACATTAAAAAATCTTCGATGTTTTCTTAAGGAAAGAAACTCCATTTATAAAAAAAGAACTTTTCAAACATTTGTTAATAATTACTTTGACTACTTGTTTGTTTATATGATATACATTCTTGAGAAATTTCACAAAACAAAAAAATGAAAATTAATATTCGGCAAGCTATTGCAACGATAAAATACTTCAGTTTTAATTATAAAATATAATGTATCTTTTTTATATATTCTGTAAGTCTTATAAATAATCAAGTTTTTGTAATTTCATCAATAACTATTTAAATGTTCAATTACCTTATTCAAATATCCATCAAATTAACAACATGTTCGACACATTCAAGTGATCTTTTGTATGTATCATAATGTAAGGATACGTAAAGTTTTTCGAAGAATTGCAATCAACACTCATTTTTGTATATAGAGTTCAGTCTAAATTTATCATAGAAGTTCAAAAATTTAAAATTTTAAATAGTAATATATTTGAGTATTTAAGTTTGACAGCAGAACAATTATTATTGTAATATAAAATTTTATTATTTTTTTTCTAACGTCATAGAAAAGTTATTTTTATCATAAGAGTCTTAACTAGTAATGGAATGGAGGAAAAATTTTAAAATGAGAAATGAAATAAAAACAACTTTTTTTTTTAATAAGCAAATGTTGATATACTCTTTTTTTTATTATTTTTATCATTCATGTTATAAGTTAAATTTGATACATACTTTTATTTTGATGAAAATGAATATCAGTAGTATAGAAATATCTAAACATGATAATTTTTTTCTTTATCGTATCAAGTTTGTACTATTATTGGTATTACAAATTCCTTCGATCATAGGTTCTGTCTGCATTTTGGCATTTTTTCTTACACATCGTAATATTTTGCGTGCTCCTCAGAATCAATCTTTATTTATCTTGCTATTAGTTAATTTTATTCAAGTTACATGTGATCTCCCAATGTCTGTTCATTTCTATCATATTGGTCGTGTTACTCCAGCAACAGCAGCTTATTGTACCTGGTGGACATTTTTTGAGTATACACTTTCTGCTATAAGTGAATTTTTAATGGCTACTATTTCTGTTCAACGACATATGCTTATATTTAATCATCATGTATTACGTATTCGTTGGAAACGTTATCTATTACATCATTTTCCATTGTTAGTTTGCATAGTCTATCCAATTATTCTTTATTTAATTATTGTTGTGTTTTATCCATGTGATGGTAGTCAATGGGATTTTACATCACATTTGTGTGGTGCCACTAATTGTTATCTTTTGTATAATAAAACATTGAGTACTGTAGATTGGATGATAAATAGTGGTTTACAGATATTGGTAATACTTGTAGCAAATATAGTACTCGTAGTACGAGTCATCCGGCAAAAATATCGCTGTCATCGATATATTTCTTGGCAAAAACAGAGACGGATGACATTACAATTGCTTGCAATTTCGACTATATATTTCATTGCGTGGTTACCTTGTGTTACTATTGCACTTGTACAACGACTAGGTTCATCCAATTTTTTCGTCGAATTTCAATTAAATTATGCTCTTGATCTTATTTATTTAGTATGTCTATTCATACCGTGGATTTGTTTCGGATTAATACCTGAATTGGGTAAATGGATCTCAAAACGACTGTTTTCTCGTCGAATACCACTTAATATCATTACTCCTATTTGATTACATCACGCCAAAACTAAACAATGAAATTCTTCATTAGTTTTCAATACATTAATATTGTAAAATTATTTTAAATATTCATCTATGAATGAAGATTAAAATGCATTTTTAAATTTTAAAATAACCGTCGACTTTCATCGTATATTTGTGAAAATCAAGAGAAGAAAGAAAAATATAACGAAGAATATTCAATTCTTCTTTCATTATTATTTTCATGTCTTTCAAAGAAATAGAACAATCAAAAATTTATTACCATCTTTTTCTTAAATACACTATAAAAATTTTATATAAAAATGAATTTTCGATATCAGATTATATTATACAGCTTTTCTCTATTTGCTTCCAATTGTACAATATTTTAAACAATTTCAATTATTTTATAATATTCAGGACAAATGTACCCGTACTAATCATGATTATTTTCTTCTAATGGCTTTTGATGATGTTTGTGTGTATTCAATGAAGGACGCATTCAATTAACAGATATTTTGGTACATATGCTCATTGTTCATATGAAATATTTTTATATATTGTTGGAGAAAAAATTTGAATATAATGATTCATTGAAAAACGCTTAAATTTATATGAACCGAAATAGAACTATTTTAGGAATTCTTATTAACTCTGATAAATAATAAAATAAAGGTTTGATCAATCATGGAATACTATCAATGTTTTCACAAAGAACATTCCACAATTTTTCTACAAATTCATTTCATCTTTATTTGAGAAATATATCCGTACAACTGTAATTATTGATGATGTTGGTTCAGCATACTGCTTCAAAAACTAATTGACTTTTTCATTATTTATGTATTATCTCATAGTGATGTAGCGAATCCTTATAAAGATTATTGAAAATATATTTAGTATTTGTGTGTTAATTCTCTTATCTCATTTATTAATGGGATAATTGTTTCAAATACGGTTATTGAGAAATATTTATTAGATTAACTTATAAAATATTCGTAATAGTCTATATTGATTGATTGATTTATTAATTTATCAGACAAATAGACATTTAAAACAAAAGAAAAATTTGATTTTTGCTTCTATTTTAGAAGTATTTCTCTCGTTAAAATTAATTTTTACTTTACAGCTGATCGAACTGGAATCCAAGCAACTGCAAGATTGAAACCTATACAACAGATTCCAATTATCCACATAGATTTATGATAATCAGCCCCTAAAAATCGAAAGACTAAGCTGAATAAAACTCCACCAACGTTTCCAGATGCTCCAGCTGCACCTGAAACAATACCATTAAATCTTGGATGAAGCTCAGGAACTAATGAGAAAACGGCTCCATTTGCTGCTTCCATAAAAATTGCTAGACCAGTCATGAGTCCAATCAAGGGATAAATACTAAACTTTGTAAATCCAATCCAAATGAAAAAGACCCCTTGCATAATTCCAAGAAAGATCATCCACCATTTCTTGGAATTGACTCCTTTATGATGATAGAATATATCCGATATATATCCTCCTAAAGGTCTCGTAACAATATTTAAAAGACCAAATATAGCAGCCCAGTTTCCAGCTATTTGCGAATTCCAAATTATACCATCTTGAATTTTTGCAGTTTGAACATAAAAATCTGATATAATCTTTTCGACAGCAAGCTCTGAACCAAATGAGCATAGATAAGGAAGTGAAACTAGAAGAGTCTTGAATGATACGATAGTTTTCCATATATCAACAAATGTTGGAGATTGTGGAATTTCATCCTCATTTGTAACAATACGAATATTAATTTGTTCTTTTGCTGTATCTGACGTGCTAGTTGTCAATGGAGTCTGAACATCAGAAATAACATGTGCATCTTCATCTTTTAATTTAGTAGATTGCTCAGATATTTTAATGTGTTTACGAGCATTGTTCAGAGGTTCTGTTCCATCAATAGCTTGAGTACCATCTACTTTCATATTGTGATGCATGTGTCGATTACTCCATGATCCAGTTGGCGTATCATGTCCAAAGATAAGTGTGACGATAATAACAAAAATAATGGTGACTAGTGGACATATTGGAAAAGCAAGTCGCCATGCCCAATATTGACTTATACCATGATTATTCATCAGTGACGATACAACTGCTGGCATGAGAAAAAATGTAACACCACCTCCGGCATTACCCCAACCTGCAGCTAAAGCATTCACTCGCCCAACAATGTTTTTATCGAAGAATTGACTTGTCCAGACTTG